>JAHPZR010018281.1:0-26784 GCA_019787425.1 Platygyra sinensis | reverse complement strand
GACAGTCTGCCGACTGTTGGCCAACTGTTGGCCGAATGTAGGCAGACAGTCGGCCGACAGTCGGCCCACAGTCGGCCGACAGACGGCCAACAGTTTGCGTTATGTTTGAGGCCAAACTGTTGGCCGACTGTCGGCCGACTGTCGGCCGACAGTCGGTGACCTGTTGGCAACCTGTCGGTAATGTGTCGGTAACCTGTCGGTGGGGCAAACAAAAATGATCGTAAACATTTACTTGTCTTTTGCTTCTAAACTACATAAAAAGAGTTTAAGTCATTTCATAACGATACCTTGCTCAGCACTTTCGATACTAGTATGGCTTTTGTCCACTGTTTTAGCGTTGACTAACGATACTTGGTTCGTATTCATTTATCCGCCATTTTTAAAAGTTTTTCTAGTTCAGACATACATGAAGTACTATTAACTATAGTTTTGCAATACATTATAGGGCGATTGGAAAATTACTTTTAGCTTTGCGTATTTGTTGCCCCAAAATGGTTAAATCCAAAGCCTATTTTGTGTAAAAACAAAGATATGAGAAATGGGTAATATAATAATAATTATACCTGGCACGAAATTGGATAGAAAAAAAACTTAATGGAAATCCTCTTCTCCAAACTTAGAAAAAGCCAGAAACGGCCGTCATTTTGTTAACAAGCGCGCACTGTTACGCTACTCTCAGAAACACACCGAATAGATAGTGAGTTGCGTAAGCAATAAGAGAACGGCATTAGTGATAGAACGCTAGTACATTTATACTAATGCCTGATAGTATACCAGTAGCTGGGCCAATCTTATTGCAGTATAGACATTAGATTAGTACTAGAATTATACTCATTAAACTTAGGGGAGTTTCATTGAGAAAACAGTGTAAGTTAAAAGATTCCGAGAAAAATATGGGGTATAGTTGGAGACATTCAAGTTACAGCAAGGTCTGTATCCCTTACTAAACGTGCAGGTGTATACGGGAAATTGCGAATTGTCACTTTAGGGTAGACAAAGATGACAGCCACATTTCCTTTTGATCCAAAGTCGGGATGCCTGTTAAAAAAATATATAATAAGAAATTAAAAAGGATGTAATAAATAAATGCAGTAATTGAGTTAAGTCCAGTTGATATGAAGGTGGAGTGGAGTTGAGTTACGTTGTGATAGTAGAGTATACTTGTGTTGGAGGCGTCGAGTTGAGTCGAGTTGTGATGGTATAGTATAGTAAACTATAGTTTTGTTTGTGGGGTCCAGTTGAGTCGAGTTGTGATAATATAGTATAGTATAGTTGTGTTGGTTGAGTCGAGATGAGTCGAGTTGTGATTGTAGAGTAGAGCTGTGTCGGTGGAGTCGAGTTGAGTCGAGTTGTGATGGTACAATACAGTTGCGTTGGACTGGGGTTGAGTTGAGTCGATTTGTGATGGTAGGGTACAGTTGTGATGAGGGGGTCGAGTCGAGTCGAGTGGAGTTGTGATGGTATAGTATAGTTGTGTTGGAAAATTCTAGTTGAGGTCAAGTTGAGTCTAGTTGTGATGGTAGAGTATAGTTATGCTGGTGGAGTCGAGTTGAGGTTGAATTGAGTCAAGTTGTGATGGCATAGTATAGTTGTGATGGTGGAGTGGAGTTGAGTCGAGTTGTGATGGTAGAGAGAGTTCATTCGAGAGCTGTTCGTAGAGTATTGTCGCGATGGTGGAGTAGAGTTGGGTCGATATGTGTTGGTAAGGTATACTCGTTATGGTGGAGTCGAATCGAGTCGATTTGTGATTGTAGAGTATAGCTGTGTCGGTGGAGTCGAGTTGGGTCGAGTTGTGATGGTACAATACAGTTGCGTTGGACTGGGGTTGAGTTGAGTCGATTTGTGATGGTAGGGTACAGTTGTGATGATGGGGTCGAGTCGAGTCGAGTTGTGATGGTATAGTATAGTAGTGTTGGCGAATTCTAGTTGAGGTCAAGTTGAGTCTAGTTGTGATGGTAGAGTATAGTATAGTTGGTGGAGTCGAGTTGAGGTTGAGTTGAGTCAAGTTGTGATGGTATAGTATAGTCGCTATGGTGGAGTGGAGTTGAGTCCAGTTGTGATAGTAGAGTGAGCTGAGTCGAGATCTGTTCGTAGAGTATAGTCGCGATGGTGGAGTAGAGCTGGGTCGATATGTGTTGGTTAGGTATAGTCGTTATGGTGGAGTCGAGTTGAGTCGAGTTGTGATGGGATAGTTGTGCTGGTAGAGTTAAGTTGAGTGGAGTTGTGTTGTGTAGGTGAAGATGGGTTGAGTATAGTTGCGATGTAGAGTATAGTTGTGTTGGTAGACTTAAATTAAGTGGGAATGTGATAGTAGAGTGGAGTTGTGTTGGTGTTTTGGAGCTGTAATGGTAAGATATGAAGGTGATGGATAGAGGAAAGTGGAGTTATAGTTATTGTTACGAAGAGTAGAGAATTTGTAAGGTAGATAAGACGAAGAATGCGGTCTGCAGAAATGGACTTTGAACTATGAATGTTTCCTTAGCAGGTCGAGTTAGTTGAGGGCAAAAAACTCGACTGGAAAGACATTATCCAATTTTGGGACACATTTGATAATAATAATAATAATAATAATAATAATAATAATAATAATAATAATAATAATAATAATAATAATAATAATAATAATAATAATAATAATAATAATTCATTTACTTATAACGTGCAAGTATCAATGTACATTTTCACCTGCGCGGAACTAGATTCATTAAAAAAAAAAAAAAACCAATTACAAGTATGAATATAACAAATAACTAATAATAACTAATAACTAATTAACTAATAACTAACTAGAATTATATGAATAACATAAAAAAAGTAAAAATGGCCTTAATATCTAATTAAAGAAGAATTGTATACATCGTGTAAGAATTAAAATATTTAAGAAAAAGCTTCTCTAAAAAGATACGTCTTAAGTGCTTTCTTAAAAGATGGTAAAAATAATGAACTTCTAATATTAATTGGTAGATTATTCCATAGTTTTGGAGCGGCGACTTGAAATGCGCGATCTCCAAGAGTAGTATACTAAATTTACCACTACATTTTGGTATGTGCAGTCAGGAGATGGAGTAAAAAAGCCTATTTTACAGTTCAAAGAGGATCAAGGAGATAGGTAGATAGGAATGTTACTGGATCCGGTACGATCGACCAATTTCTATTTACTTTTTTTAACCGGAAAAGTTTTTGACTCTATTTATTTTTACTCTTTTTTCAGTTGATTTGTGCTCTACTTAACAGTGTCGGCCGACTGTCGGTAATGTGTCGGTAACCTGTTGGCCGACAGTTGGCCGACAGGTTACCGACAGCCAAGTATGGGAGCTATTGTTCACTATTGCCCTTTTTCTCTAAAACCCTTGATTTTTTGGTCACCAAAAAATAGCAGCAAGCAAGTTAACAACACCAACTTTGTTTTTTTTGTAGTTGAGCTGATGCATGTGCCATTGTTATGGCAACATCAATAAACACAGCCAGGCCTTTAAAATCAGTTTTGTTTATTTGCAAAAAATGTGGTGGTTAGATTTTGTTTACAATTTGCATGCAATAATCATGTAATAATGCTTACAAGTTAACGCTAGTTTAATAAGAATTTGACAGAGAGATCTTTGATTATCCCTTGTTGAAGGTTCACTGAAATATCGCAGATTTCCTCTATTAACGTTCAATTTTTTTATCAATACTCCAGTTCCTGATGTGAAGTATATATGAAATAATTCATACTTGAACTGCGCTTGTAGATGAAAGTGAAGAACGGTCATCGCAGTTAATTTCGAATTTTAGCAATTGGAAAGAGCTTGACTTTTTCAGGCTTCTTCTTTCCAGTTGCTTAAATTGGATATTTACTGCAATTATCACAATTCACTTTCACTCCAGTTACTCATTTCCTAAAGTATCTTTGACAGTGGTAAATTTTGTGAAATTCTAATGATTGGTTCTCAAGGAGTAGGGGTATTTTCAGGAAAGCTATTCTGCATTCAGTTGCAAGTATTTGACTTACTGCACATGCGCTCAAACAGAATGTTTGTTTTTGAAATCCTTGTGCCTGCACTGAATTGCATCAACAAGAGAGTGTGCCAAAACTGTGTTCGGCCACCTTAACACAGGGAACGCAAATTTACTACATTTTTTGATACAAATCATTTCACCTGGAATTGCTTTATTTTGTAGTGGAGATGGTACCCTTAGAAAGAATCCGATGATCTGGAAGAAGTGGAATCCACAGCTTGGCTTAAGTTTATTCAGGTTGTGTATTTTTTTTTTTATAAATATCACACAAAGAAAACATGATAATGTCATGATTGACAGTAATTCAGTGTGTTGCCTTTCTTGAAAAAAGATGACTTTTGGTACATTCCTAGCCGATGCTGAAGTTACATGACTGTATCACTATGACAGAGAATAGACGTCATACAGATCTTGGATCACATGAACATACATGTATGATGTGACCGCACCCAGTAACATCACTACTTGCCAGTTGTAATGTACTGTAATTCAAAGACTGACAGACAGACAGACATAGCCAGACAAAAATTTTTGGCACAAAATTTCTTCTTTGGTTTTGTTTTAAATAAGTGCAGCATTTTATAACTTTTGTTTGCTTGAGTGTAGAACTGATCAGGTTGATGCTAATAAGTGCTATATCATGGCACAAAAATGCAGTTATTTGGATTCAGACATTCTGTCATTCTGTCATTTGGTATTGGACTGGAACTAGTTTGTAATGTGGGTTCATTCAGGGTTATATCATTAAAATGACATGAAAGCCATTTTTGTTTGTCTCCCCACATTAGACTCAGTTGCACGCTAGTTCCAGTCCTATCCAAAAGATTACAAAATTATACGATGTATTCATTTGATAACTAAGTTGGATACTGGCCTGGTGGTGGTGAGAGTGCCGCACACCTCTCATTGATGTTATGTGATGTATTCTGGTCTGGTGTCACTTAGATTGAGTTTGTTGGTTACAAATTACCTTGGTCTGAGGAGTGACTGATCTTTTTTTCGCACTGATCTAATGTGGTGTGTGTTTGATTCTCGCCGAGTGTCACTTGTGCTCTGCGTGATAACTAATGTTTTGTCATTTGATTTTCCTTTCTCCCAAAAAAACCCAACATTTTTAAATTCCAATTTGACCTGGATGGAGGTCTGGCATAATTAAGAGTTGCACATGTGGCTTCTTTTCTAAGTGCTGTACTTTTTTTTTTACCCTAATATGTAACATGTTTGATTTTTCCTCCTTTCAGGGGCTCTTGCTCATCATATGAAGAGCCTTATTGAGCTGGTTTCTACTTTAAGTTTGCCTTTTAATTTTTTTGTGAACTAAACAGGTTTATATTTTCAGCTATCCCATTTTCTTTTCAGGATCCAGTTATGCATTTTAGCACGTGCAGTGGAAATGTTAGCCACTGGAGGTCGCATAGTCTATTCCACTTGTACTCTTAATCCAGTAGAAAATGAGGCAGTCATTTGTACTTTATTGCAGAAAGCGGAAGGTATAATGTACACTCAATTATTGTTGTCACATAAAAGAATGTCTTAGTATACTTGTTCAGGTTTCCTTGCTAACTAGTGTAAGACAAATGGGACTATTGGTAACAGAAGTGTCATGCCAGTTAGCTGCTGAAAAATTCACTTGGGCACTAGTCACATAACATCTGATAAATTTTCTTTTAGTTTGTCTGTTAATTTTAAGAATCCTTGTGATTATCTAGACACAGTATGTGAAAATAAGGAACTAGGTATAGTATAACCTTGAGACAGAAAAGAAATCAATTTTCTGAAGGTTGAAAAAGCCAGCTAGCCAAGAAAAGCATTGGCCTTTGTTCCACTACTGACATAATAATGTAATGATGATGATGAGGAGGATAATGGTAAAAATATATGCCATGCCATTTCTATGAAAATATTCAACAGTGCCATTCAATAATATGTATTAATTTTGATATTACTATTATAATATGGCTAGCTCCGTGAGCAGGCAAGATGGACCAAATCGGTGTTGTGATTGGCTACCCAAGCAGGCAGTACGGAGCTATCTTTTCTGCTCAGGTTATCTGTCATGTCCCATGAGAAAAATTTCCCCGAAAGCCAAGTAATAAATCCTCTATTGACCAAACTTTTTTCAGTCAAGATGGCTGGATATTGGCCTCATTCTTTTTTTTGCGAGTTTATGGACCTCAACTCCGTCTCAGTCGGTAAACACGCAAAAAAAGACCTTGGCCAATATGTAGCCATCTTGACCTCATGCTTGGTCAATAACACATGTTTAAAATTATTATTATATGGCTAGTGTTTGTAGCCAATATAACACACGTTCTGATATGCTAAGTGCAGCTGAACGCCAGGGCATTATTCTCCCGTAATGCCCACAAGCCGATTACGGATTATGCAAATTAGGAAAGGAAAAAACACGAAAGGTTTTCCAAAGCTAGACCACTTTTGCTTCATTTACATTAAAAATAGTTGTGATGCAAGACGATCAGTGACGATTAACATTCAGAGAGTTAATTATAAATTATTACTTTTTAAGGAAAAAATGAAGTTACGTCAAACAGCAAATTACGAGTGAGTTAATCGGTCAGGAAGAAATTGAAATGTTCATTCATCAAAAAGCAAAACCCATGAAAGGAAAGGAAAACTGCCAGTGAAATGAAAACATTTCAGCGATATTTGTCTTCAACGAACATAGGAAACATAGTAGAAGTTTTGGACTTACCGGCTGCTGTCCTTGACCACTTATTGGCAAAGTTTTTTTAAGATATCGGAAAACGGATGGCGACGTTTATGAACCTGACACCCTGTCCAGTTTCAGCGGGTTTGCAGCGAAGTATACATGAGAGGTTCCTTTCCAAAGGCAGGTCTCCCAGCCTTCCACTGTTCTTTCACCATTCTAGCCTGCGTAGCTGGCGGGATTTGACGCACGACTGCATTTGTTTTGGTTGTGAAGCCGTAAACGCGAGTGGCGAAGTGGTGAGAGGATTGGTGAAGACTCAAGTTGAATTCCTGCCTGCCCAAATTCGTGGGTTTTTTTGAATTATGCATTCACCAGTGTACGCGAATTTCGGATTGGCTGAGAGCACTGAAACGTCAATCAAATGTTAATCTATACCTCTCATCTTTCCCAGGGGAAAAGGTTTGTTTTCATACACAAATTTGCAAATGGAGAATGCGAAGAAATGCATAGAGGAAGCTTTGGATTCTCTGAATATCCGTGGGGAAAGGAGAAAAATTATACTGAAGGAAGAACAGGAGAGAGATTTTGGGGAATGACGTGTAAAATGGGGTTAACTAACCTACACGACTTCTACGGTTCGTGACATTTGTATATTTGCCGTTCTCTGTTGGGTCACTCGACCTTTTTGTCTCTTCACGCGTGTTTTTGAAGGGCACCTCATGTAATATTACAAGGAGGAATTTAAATTAGAGTAGAGCAGAGCCATAGATCGTACTATGGCAAATTTTAAGAGGTCATAGGACTGCATGATTTCCGCTGTTGTATGCATGTCGCTTCGCCGAGTTTGACACCTGTAATTTGCAATGTGTTGGTGTATTGTATAGGTTGTATAGGTTTATTCCTCCTTTGATCGCTCTGGTACCACAGAATTCATATATAGCTCTTCACACGCAAGTCTGTTGACTGTTTGCGTGATTTGGCTTAGTTCATGTTTCATGTTACACTTTGTTCTCTTATTGGCCTATTAAACTGATCCCTCAAAAGTGCTAAAAGTGGGAGGCAAGCAAAAACCATACCAAATGTGGCAGGCGGGAATTTCACTCGCGGCTTCGCTGCTCGAGAATTCCTCACAGTCTTCGCCTGCGATAGAATATGGCAGCTCCGCTGCCGCTCGCTCGCTCACGCAACCCGCCAGCTACGCAGGCTATCACCATTCAAAAGGCAATTGGTGACACCAGAGCAGTACAGCAGTCAACATCAACAAATTCTCTTGCTGTAACACAAGCCAGTTTAAACATCTTCAAGGACCATCAGATTTAAACAGCCGAGTGTTTTTTTTTCCGGTGTTGACGTTCACAGAAACTCTGAGCGCCAGTTCAAGATCTTTAACGGGCCAGTAACTATAATCCAGGAAACTCAGAAAAGGTGAAGAGTTTTCATTGAAAGTGACGACAAAGAGTTAAGTGGTGATTCCGTTCAAATTATATTTTCTTTTACCGACACGGCCGCATGGCTTTTCAGCAAGTTTGAAGCACTTTTCTGTAGGAATTGATGTTTGGTGGTTGATTCTTGAAAATGTCAATGAAAATTCTCTCGTCATATACATAGTAACACAACTGTACTAGAATACTGCAGCCGTAGTGATTATTGTTTTCCAAAAATAAATATATTTTCTTGACAGAGTATGCGTCAGTTCGCTGAATTCTGTTACATGTATGCAGTTTGACGGTTTGAAAAGATGAATGAATAGATAAGCGCGTGCATCACCGGATGTGAAGTAACGACTTCCCCTTGAATTAAGATTTTGTTATTTCTTTAGAACCGTTTTGTTAGCCATATAATAAACAACTTAATAACCTCGACCGTTCGGTCGTTACGGGAAAATCTCAAACCTCGGCCTACTGTATTGGCCTCGCTATCGCTCAGTCAATACGGCAAGGTCTCAGTTTGAGATTTTCCTGTAATGACCTCACTCTCGGTTATTAAGTAGTTAATATTGGTAATAGGACTGAGGGCAGTTCAATTCTGTAATCGTATGGGTGATAAACATAATGGGACGACTGCAAAGTATAATATTACAGACTGAATTGGAAGACACAATGTCCTGTTCCCAAATGAATTAATCATAACAAATACAGTTTCCCAAAAAAGGAAAAGTTTCATTTGAAGATAGCTTTTATTAGTCATTTTTAAGTATCAAAATTAAAAATATTGAGAATACTGAAGGTTGCAAAATGGCTGTTAAATTCTTCTGAAAAAAGTCACTGGGGACTAAACCTCCTCAATTTTACAAAGTCAGTCTCTTGAATTGGTTACTATGGTGATTGTAATCAATATTGTGATTGGTGGATTTAGTGGAGAGGACCTAAAATGATTGGCTTATGTAAGTGTCAAGTTACAGCCAACTGTCTGATTACAAACTTTGCAGATTATTCTTGGTTTTCAAGTGACATCAGAAAAAACTGAAATTAAAAATTTTAAGTTTTTACCTTTATCAGGTAAAAGTCGTATTTAAAGATTATCTGTTGGTCTGTCTAATCAGCTCGGTAGACCGCTTTGTTTTGAAATTAGAACACGGTTTTTTCACAATGCTTGACATCGGCATTGTTTCTGGGTAACATGCTATGTGCATGATAATATCGATTTGCCTTATGTTTTCGAGTTCTGAGTAACTAATATGTTGAGAGAAGTGCTTATGCGAATGTTTTCAAGTTTAACAGAGACAATAAACGTTTTGAGAGAGCCAAAGTAAACTCCAAATGTTTCCACTGGTTTCCGGCCGCCATGTTGGAGTCCCTCAGACGGGCTCCAACATGGTGTCTCCATACCAAACACTATAATTTTCAGTGACACCTTCTGCTGAATAACTTGAGTTTGGAATATTGCACATCCCCGAAACTTGTTGTTTATGTACTACTCTTCTACATAATTTCAATTTCTTGACTCAATTTATTGAATGGTAAGCGATTTTATTTTTCATTTGCATGATAATTAATCTCACTTAATGCATGACGTGAAAACCACCAATTAGAGCCTGTTAAGCTACGTTGCTCAATTACAGACTCTTAGTCATCACCAGACCTTAATCACTTGCTATGTTATACTATATGAATGTTGCATGTTTTTTATCCAGTATACAAAAATGAAACCTTCACCAAAATTTTCACTGCTTTTGAAGCTTCACCTCTTATCTTCTGTTGATTGACGTTGATTTCTGTATGCATGACTGTATGATTTAAACTTGAACTTAAATTTTAAGTGTCATAACTTTGTGGTAAAAGCTTCCTTTGGATGACACATTTTGTGAAGATATAATTGCAGAGAAGTAGACGACATTTATCTTTGGCTGACCTGTTTTTAACCTGCTCTTGAACATCACTGCTTTGCTGACCTGTAGCTCATTTTGGGTTACATATCATTACAGAATAGCAATTACAATGAGAATGAAAGCTACTTAAGAAGCTTGCCAGGATCGTTTGGACTAAAAACCAAAATATCTATAAACTATACAATGTAACAAGAAAAGCTACTGCCCCAATGAAAATTTAACACTCTTAAATTAATTACTATATAGGAACCAAATCTATTTACAAGTTCATGAGATATTACCTTGAAATTAAGGTCATTTAAAATGTCTGAAGATTTAAGTTTTACCACCCAAGGTCACTGTATTGAGTCCCATCTAGAATTTTTATAATGGACAACTGTTGGTAATTTTTATCTCTCGTACAATTACTTGTAATTGCTTTGTCTGTAAGATGTTAAGATCCAATATATCCATTAGCTTTTATCCAGTCTATTAAGAAGACCTTTTTCTGCATCTGATTCAGAGGATGTAATTACAATGAAATAATACCTCATTATGAAAATTATGTGATTTCAGTCAACATTAAATGTAAAATCTGTGTAGCAACATAGATATTTAATTATGATTCTTAAGAAGATTGTGACATTCTTTAATATTCATCAACTGCATAGTGATTAATGTCGGTGGTGTTTTCCATCCTTTGAACAGCCTGTTTCTCAAATGTCCCCCTAGTTGGTAGTCTTGAAAAGCTGTTTTTTTGTTTGCTATTTTCACATTCAAGACTGAGATATTAATAGTTTTGAAATTAAACAGTAAAACTATGAGGAAACAAAACAGAATTTTGAGCTAAAACCCACATTACTATCTTTGGATCTAGACCCTAAAATATGGCTTCAGAGGTCTGTAAAGCTCTATTTGACCTTAGTAGAATTCTACTAGTATACTAACGCAAATGCTGTAATCTGATTGGCTGAGCCATTGCACACTGTCAGTCATTAGTGTGCTGTGGCTGAAACTCGTCTACAAAATGGCCAACGTTTTTTTTGTTTTGCCAAAGTTTTGTAGGAAAACTGGGATGAAAATGGACTAAACGAAGGACATTTACTGTTTCTTGACTTAAAAAAGGGTTGAAATTATTGGAAAAAATGATGTGCGCGCATGCACGACTTCAATTTTAAATGCCAATTCAGTCTGCACAATCTTTTTAAGGTGCAAAGTTTAATAATAAGTCGAGAAATAATTGGAAAGCGTTATTTGAAGCAAACTTTAGTAAGAATTCTACTAAAACAATTAGATTATTCGCTCTCGATTTCTATGAGGTGATAGTTGATTATCACCTCATAGAAATCTTGAGCTCATAATCTAGTGTTCAACAAAATGTACTGAGTTTTGTATGTGGCATTGTATGATTGAGGATTAAGGATCAACATTTAGGAATGTTATTGCATATTTTAGGTGCAGTAGAACTTGTTGATGTCTCATCACATCTTCCAAACTTGAAGAGATCCCCAGGCTTAAAGACATGGAAGGTAAATACCTGTAACCTCAGTGCACCTGTTGGCATTAGCAGGCATCCTTGCCCTATGCAGTGTAGATTATTCCTCAGGAGACTGAATTAAAACAGCTGGTTTGGGTATAGTGGCATAATTCTAATAAGAAACCAAAGACACATTGAGCTATTTCCTTTTAGTTACAGTTCTAGTCTTTCTGTTTTACACATCCTCAGATACAAGAAAATGCCATAATGTGTTCACCAATGATAAAGCATGTGATAACACAGTTACTTAGCATGAGCAGAGCTCCATTGCTTAGAAAATTTGGTAACCCATCAAGTTAAAAAATTGGGGTTGTCGTGTAATTGTCTATCCATTGGTCCATGCATCATCCGCATGCTACCTCATGTAAATCAGTGTGATATGTCACACTCTGAAACATCATTCACAGTGTTTTCCTTTAGAGATAAGGAGGAGAGTTTACACTGTACATCTTTCATATTTTGCATCCATGTTATGTTCAATTTACACCTGTCGAAACAAGGTATCCACTGACCAGTATCACATGACCATATCACAGGCTCATGTTTTTATAGCCCATTGAGGTCATGTCTTTTTAAGTTGGCTGTTGTCCAGGTACAAATTTGGGATTGGATCACAGGCTCATGCCATGTTAACTTATTGTAATCAGGAGCTCTGATTTTTGGCTTGGCTAAATCTTTAAAAGCACATTACTATTAATATGGCATCAACTGAAAAACTGTAGTATTTATTCATCAAAGACAAAGTTCTGATAAATGTTGGAAACCACTGCGACTAGCAGTTGGGCATGTGACTGATAATTTCTAAACTTTTGCTACAACTATATGAACTTCAGATTCAACTGGAAAGAACGTGTTTAAAATAACACCAATTTCCAGACCAATACATATTGTCAGACTGTCTGGCATTTTTGTCGTGCTTCCAATACCAGGAAACTAGAGCGAATCCAAGAAAGACCGTTACGCTCAGTCTACTGTGATAATGTATCATCGTATGAAGAACTCTTGCAAAGAGCAAGCCTGCCTACACTATACACGCGAAGACTACAGGACATAGCAATCATGATGTTTTAAGTCAAAAACGGTTTGGCGCCCCTGTATATCACAGACTTATTTGTTGTCTCTAGTGCTCGTTATAATTTAAGAAACTCAGACTTCATAATATATACCAAGATTCAGGACAGTTGCATATGGTAAACACAGCCTGTCGTACCTAGGCCCTGTCCTACGGTCAAAATTCGAAAAATCTATTCGGCTGTCTGACTCACTGGAAATTTTTAAAAAACGAATAAAACAAGTTAATTTTAATAGCCTACTGGACATTGAATGTAAAGACTGTTTCTTATGTAATAATTAACCAATCATATTAAACATGTAAATACACATACATACATATAAATTTCATATCTTGTAATTTTTAAAGTAATTTTAGCACTAGGTAATTAGGTGTCCCCAATTAGCGCACATTGTACGCTAGAGATTTTGACACGGTAATAAAGTTCTTACTTAATTACTTACTTACTTAATTAACAAGAATTTAAATATTGTAAAAACAAGAAGGTTCTGTATGGAAGTGAGGAAGCTTTGCGCTCCAGAAACATTTTCCATTATAAATCACGAATCAGGAGGTGGAAAAAAGCTGGAGCATGACTGGTGGGAAAAGCATTCTCTTCCCATACAAATCCTTCTAATTTCTAAGACTCATTATTAATAGCCCAACAAAGGAATTTCAGTGCTTTGAGACAAAGGAACATTCTCTTGACCTTGGTGGGGTCAGTCTTGCTCTACTGACTATAAAGCTATAAGATCAGAAAAAAGTGTACTGCACTGTGGGGGATCTGGCCATAACAAATTATTCATTGGCAAATTAACTGTTACAAAGAGTGAGCTCCCTGCAGATACTGGGAGATACAGGGAGGCAGAGTGGCCGAGTTGTTTAGGGCGCTGGATTTGAAATCTGGAGGTCCCCGGTTCAAATCCTCCACCTTGCTTCTATCTGGATTTGTTCTCGGTAGTCCCGAGTTCCACTCCTCGACCACGTTGTGTAAATAGCCAACTGGTCAGCCTCCCACCAGTTGGGATTCTTAATAGTTTATGTTGTATTTGAAATATTCATTTACTTATTTACAGTGTCCCCAATTAGCACTATAGTGCTAAATACAATAGACACTTGAATAAAGTTATTATTATCATTATCATTATCATTATCATTATCATTATCATTATCATTATCATTGTCATTGTCATTGTCATTGTCATTGTCATTGTCATTGTCATTGTCATTATCATTATCATTATTATTATGGGAAACTTCAAATATCAATCTTTGATTTTACAGGTAATGACAAGAGATATGAAAATTGTTGATAACTGTGATCCTGGGACTAAATACTTTTCGAAAAACTTCAAACCAGAAATGCTGGCTCCATCAGAAGAGGTTGTCAACAAATTACATGTAGAAAGATGGTAAGCGTAACTTAATGATTAGATATATGTTGTAACTTAAGGTTGCTCCAAACCTTGAAGGTGTCCTCCAGAATAAAAATTGTAAACCCCCCACAAACCATTTTTCAATAGAAAGGTTATTAAATGTAGACTTCCTAAAATTATATTTTGTTTTGCCCATATTTTCCAAATGCGACAGAATCCATTAATGCCAAAATGACCACTTGACATTCCGGTAAAATAATCTGGTATCAAATGTGATTGCTGATGCAAAATAACTCTGCAGTATTGATCACAAAGCATCAATCTCTCAAAGTGTGTCAGCATTTTCTTTTATTTCTAGTGGTTATTTTTTATAGATCTGTCAAGTTCTAGTATCGAAAACTTTGTGTAACATGTTTCTTTAGAGGCTGCCATGAGAAAAGTAATAACAGATATTTCTGACACCCTTTTGTTCCTTAAATCTATCAGTGAATGTTCTGGCCAAATTTCACAGAAACTGCCCAGTGATACCCTATTATAAAGAGGACAGATTATCTTACAAAACAAGTGCAAGTTTTCGCCTTCTAAACATTTTTTTATCATATTCATCATCATCATCATCATCATTTATTTGCCTTTATTACAACAGATTAAAAAAGAAAAAAAAGAAAATAAATAATAATAATAACAATAATAATATACAGCAAGTTGTTAGGCGAGGAGACCTCAAGAAACCACCAGGCTTATAGCAGAGGCCACCACCATATTATGCCTTCTCAGAGGAACATTTCAACTCAAAAAGGTGCCAGCCAATGAAATAATGTTCAGAGCCCCTGGAGTTTGCAGTGTGCAAACTGGAGCTTTTTCAGGGAAGCGGTGGTGTTACAGTCATGCTTTAGGCAAACACGTTTTAGTCCCTTTATCAACAATTATGGGCAAAACTGAGGGGAAGGGATGTGCAACAAAACAAAAAGAAATTGTGGAGTGATTGCCGAAGCATGATTACGAGGAGGCGCTCTTGACAAACATGAAATCTGAGATTGAAAGTATTGGTATAGGAATTACGTCATTTGCTGCAAAAAGGTCGTTGAGGAGTCCATGCCTATTGGATATTATGACACTTTGACAGTTAACTAGCTTTTACTAAAAAATATCTTTTTCTCAATAACTTGTACACATTTTAATGTTTTATTTTTGAGTTATTTTTTTGTAAAAAAAAATACCTCTTAGTCAGCGCATCGGGTCTGTTATGGGTGGGTGGTTCAGGGAGTGGATCAGTGGGAGATGTATGTATGTCACACCAATCAGATTGGATCTACTATTAAACACCAATCAAATTTCCTGTTGTAAAGGTAAATGGTATGTGAGAAGATTTGATCCCAATACAGTTGAGAACGGCCATATCATTCTTTTGTTGAAGAGGAGCAAGTATTCATATATTGGGTTTACCTCCAGATTTTCTGTGAGTTAGGCTGAGGATTTTGTGGGCGGGTTTGATAGTCATTAGCAACTGGATAATCAGTCAAAGAAACATTGGATAGTGTTTGTGATATAACTGCGAGCATGCGATGAAGGGTGAGCTTTTCTCATTACATAAGGTTTTGAATTAAATGAGAGTTAGCCACTCTACTACTAATGTTGATGTGGTTTCTATGAAAGGAACAATTGTATATAAGGGGGAATGCACTAGTGGGAATGTGAAGAGGTTGTGACCAGGTTCGAATCATTTTCGTGTTGAAGTGAAACCTAAATATTGCTGCAGAGTCGAGGTTGAGTCGTTAATTTCAGCATCCATTGATGAGTTTCAGTGATAGGTTTCAACGAGAAAAGTGAAGAGACTATGATTAATTTTGTCAGAAGAACAAAAAGAAATTATTCTGTGACAATTTTACATTTGTAATGGTTCTTGTTTCCTCATGGGACGAGAAGATACGTTATAAATAAAACTTAATCTTTTCTTGTCAATGTTATCAGGGTTTTCGCTTTATCACATTAATAGCCAGCACAAATTGTAGTAGAAGAAAAAGAAAATTTCTCGTTTAAGATAACTTAAGTGAGGTATATGAAGTCTTAGTTTGAAGTCCCCGGTTTGGAGGGGATTGTGACAGTTACATAATATACATTGGGTTGTTTCAGTGAGATGAGTTTTGTGTTTTGAAGTAGTTCATGAGTCAGTAGTAAACAAATGGGAAGAGATATTTAATTTCAGGTTACAAAGGGTAACTTGATCCTTTTGTTTTTTACAACGAGTAAATTCAATAAGAGGTCACAAAACGTCTCTTCTAGTTCAAAGGACATGTTTTAAAGGAGACAAGACTATTTAGAGATCTATTTAACAGTTTTAACGTTTGCAAAATAAGTGGAAATGACAATTGTTTTGGCCTTGTTTGCAAATTGTGATGAGAAATTTTTATTTTTAGTTACAAAGGGTAATTTGACACCCTTGTTTTTCACAAGGGAGTAAATTCAATTAGAGGTAATGAATCGTGAGCACTTGTGCCGAGATGTTTGCTATTTTTAGTTAGAAGTGGTAACTTGATACTTCTGTTTTTCACAAGGGAGTAAATTCAGTTAGAGCTAACAAATCGTCACTTCTTGTTCCCATGAAATGTTTGAACAAACAAAACAAGATATTGCTATTTTTAGTTACAAATGGTAACTTAACAATTTTGTTTTTCACATGGGAGTAAATTCAATTAGGGCTAACAAGTTATGGCCTCTTGTTCAAAGGATATTAAACAAAAAAAGAAGTTAACATGTTTGGACAGTTTTTAGCTGTCTGCGGCAGCAGTTTGATATGGTTAATTCATGGGGATTTTATGATATTCCTTTCAGTTCGAAATCTTTTTGTTAAAAGTAAAAAAGTATGAAAACTGTTCAAAATAATGTCCTTTGAAGACTGCATGGCACCAAGTTAAACTACAAATTATTTAAATCAGGCTTAAACGAGTCAGAGAGCTTATTTCTCTTTCTTGCTATTTTTGAGTTATTTTTTGTAAAAAAAATTCTTCTTAGTCGGCGGATCCGATATGTTAATGGGGCGTCAATGGATGAGTGGATGAGTGAGTGAGTGAGTGTGACGTATGTCACATCAATCAGATTGGATCTACTGTATGCAGCCTATCAAATTTCTTGTTATATTTCAATTAAAGCAGGCAAATCATCACCACATGTTCCCACGAGATGTTTGCTATCTTTGGTTTTAAATGGTAATTTAATGCTTTTATGTGGGAGTAAATTCAAGTAGAGCTCTCAAGTTGTCGGCTATTTTTCCCAGGATATTAAACAAAAAAGAAGCTTTTATTTCTGGACAGTATTTGCATCTCTGCAGTAGCAGTTTATTTATATTTGATGAGCATTGTATGAAATTCTTGTCAGTCCGGTATTTTTAAAGGTAAAAAGTATGAAAACTGTTCAGATATTCTTTGAAGACTGCGTGGCACCAAGTAAAAGTGCAATTTAATTAAATCAGACTTTTGACGTCTAAGAGATTTTATTCCTCTTTTCTCTTGGCAAAGTAGTGTTGTTGGCTTGTGTTGTCCCAGGGTATCTGATTGAACAAAATCGAACAAAAATCCAATTGAACTCAATCAAACGATTGGTGTTCGATTGGCTTTGGCAATGGAACAAAATCAAACATCTATTTTGCTGTGAGTTCGAGTTTTGAACCAATCAAACAAAATCGAAGGTTAAATAAAGGCTACGAGTCCACAGCTTCTACGTTCGTAATAGTGGAATGTCAACTTGAAGATCTAGCATAAATGATCAGTTATTTTGACTATTTTAGAATTCGGCAAAAATGCGTGTGCATGATTGTCCATATAGAGTCGTTAACAGTGATCATATGCAAATTTCCTTCGAAGCGAAAATAATTCGTTCTTTATGATTGTTGTTTTGTTGAAGGAAGTTTGGCGCGGACAAGCATATCCTTGAGAGATTTTTCCTTCCTGTAAGATACAATCGGTGGCTGATTAAAGATTTCTTTGAGCCTAGGCTGTTGTTGAATCATGTGCCAGTGTTTCATGAGAATCTTTTTAAGATTCGGTGCGGCTGGATTGTAAGTTGTAACAAACGGTAGAATCTCTTTAGTTTGTTTTGTTTTGTTGTGAAGAGCCTCTTTTCGGTCGCAGAACTGAACTTCAGTCAGAATTTTTTGAACGAGAGTTAAGGGATAGCCTCTTTGACAGAGCCTTTGTTCAAATTCTCGTTTGTGCGTTTCAAAGTTTTCTTTGACTGAGTTAGTTCTTAAAAGACGTAATGCTTCTCCTTTGATAAAACCCTTTTTAGAGTTAAAGGGATGACAAGATGAGAAGTGTGTATACTGAAACGTTTCAGTAGGCTTGAAATGTGTTTGTAAATCTAAAATTTTGTGAGTTGAATGACAGGGTCCTTTAAAGACCTCGGTGTCAAGGAAAACAGCGCGTTCTGATGACATTTCACAAGTGAACTTGATTGATTGGTGGAAGGAGTTAGCGAAGTTTACGAATTCGGAAACTTCTTTGCTAGGAATATATGTTCCACAATGAAAATATGTCATCGATAAATCTTTTCCAAACTAGAGGCTTGAAAGGGCTAGCCGTAAGTAATCGTTTTTCAAGATCTGCCATAAAAATAACAGAGAAAGCGACTGCCATTTTGGTTCCCATAGCAACGCCGTGAGTTTGTAAGAAATGTCTTTCGTTGAATTTGAAAGAATTTTCTTCAAGTATGAGCCGCATGAGTTCCCGCAAATCATTTGTGGGAATTGGTAGTTTTTGCTCATAATGATCTTCATAGTGACGGCAGATAACATCAATTCCTTCTGATGAGGAATGTTTGTGTATAGGGAACTAACGTCTAGTGTAGCTAATATTACATTGTCTGGAATTTGCGTGTTTTCGATAAAGTTAATAACATCGGTAGTGTCTTTAAGGTATGACTCCTGTTTAGTAGCAATTGGTTGTAAAAGTGAGTCCACGAAACTGGAAATACGCTCTGTAGGGCCGCTACTACCAGAAACAATTGGTCTGCCGACCGGTGTTTTTTTGTGAATCTTAGTCAGCGTATAGAACTCTGGTATTCGCGGCCGTTTGAGGTCTGTTGTTAACCACTTGTGCGTCATTTTGTCAATGTGGCCCGAACAAAATAGCTTGTCAACTATTGCGTTGACTTTTCGGGATGTTTCTTGCACAATAGGAGATGCGCGAGGCTTATAGAATTTATCATCCGATAATTGTTTTGAGCCTTCTTGCATTTTTTGTGCTGTGTCCATAATGACTGTTGTTGTTCCCTTGTCTGCTTTTTTAAGGTTGATTTCGCTGTTGCGTTTAAGTGTGCTGATAGCTTTTCTTTCGTTCGCTGAAATGTTATCGTTTTGTGGGTTGAAAACTATAGAGGCTAGCTCAAGTTTAGTCTCTTCCAAGTAATTTTCGAGGGCAACCGAGTTTTATATCGGTAGTTGCCATGTGGATTTGACATGGAAGGGATGAGCTGTAGTTTTCTTTCTGTTAGCGAACAAGTATCTTAAACGCATTGTTCTAGCGAAATTATTGAAATCCTTTAGTAAGGATTTATTAGAGGTAGGAACAAGAGGAGTTGGTATGAATTTGAGACCTCTAGAAAGAAGTTTAACCTCGTCATCTGAAAGAGCCTTATTTGAGAAATTCTTAATGTATTTCTCGTTTTGTGCTCTAGTGTTCCGGGCTAAAGTATTTTAGAGGCTGTTTCGTCTATAAGAGCGTTTTTTATTTTCCTTAATAGTGTTTCGTTTGGGACCCCTGGAGTCAGAAAAACACACCATAGAATACTGTTCAACTCTGTCTTTATTTACACTCATAGTTTCGCTCATTTTACAAAACATTTTCTGGAGTTCAGAAAGCTGAGCTTGCATACTGGCGAGATTACAAGTTTGTTGAACTTTCTTTACGTGAGGCTTAGGCCTCATTCTAGGTTTGGCACAGTTTCTGGCTGCCTGGGAACTTGGCTGATTGGGGCACAGGTTCTGGAGTCGCTGCTGTTGGGCTTGGATAGCCTGGTTGTCTGCAGCAAGGTTCTTTTCCTGTTCTTTTATCATCAGCGTCAGTAGTTCCGCGTGGGCTCTCTGACATATCTGGTCCATGGAGGTCTGGAATTCTCGGTCGAACCGGATGTGTGGCTTAGGTCTGTACTGCAGGCCGTAGGGACGCGTGGAGTTTCTCGCGTGTTCTCTGAGGACTTGCAATGACCGTTTGCATTTGGCTCGTCTGGTTTCCAGGCTGGTCAGTCGATTCTGGACGTAGGGTACAGTCACTATCAGCCTTTATTGAATGGGAATAGAGAGAAATAACTTCATAATGAATGTCAATGTTCAAACAAAACAAAGTCAGTGTCCTGCAATGTGAAAATTGTCCTATCGAGCAAGAGTTTGGTAATCGAATGTTCATCTGATTTAGGTTACCGATCGTTCGTTAATCGAAGGTTCAATTGTGTTCGATTGGCAAAATTTTATTGTGAGTTCAATTATGTTCGATTGAGTTCAGCAATCGAATGATTGGAGCTCGATTGGTTTGATTACCAAACTGTTTGATTAGATACTCTGGGTGTTGCATAAAAAGGGTAAACTTACGACTCGTATAAACTGCGAAAAGGTCTCTTAACTTGAGTATTTCAGCAAAAATTCCTCTTGGGAGTTGGAAGGGTTATGTGATCGATGAGTGAGGGAGTTATGCATGTGTGCGTGTCACATTAATCATGGTGTGGGTTGTATCAAAGAACGAATCAAATTGCCTGTTAGAAAATAAGATGGTATCTACATTAATCTGGAGAAATGTCGCATTATTGTACGTTGTTCAGTCAAACCTTTGATGGCTTACTATGTAGCTATCTTACCATTACCGATGTAACATGTTATCTACACCATAAATTCCCAGTTTCTTGCTGTACATCGCAACCAAAAAACACTTAAGGTTATTCCTCACAATTGCACTGCGCATCCTTTCTGCGCATAATTTATGGCGTCATTTAGCGCGCTCTCGTGCACGTGCACACTGAAAACATGGCGGATTTGCCTTGATATTGAGCTCTTTCAGTTGAAAAATGGCTATAGCTCACCAACGAGCATGGGCACCCCAATTTTTTTTCCAGTCATTGTAATCAACCTATCATGAACTTTGCTTGAGGAAAGACTGATCTGATTTCTATTGCTGAAAATTGAATAAATAGCGAAAATAGCAAGTAAACTGTGGTCTTTTCTATTTTGCCCTATGGTAACCATGTCAAGAAATTTGGTTAAAACTTTAATCAAGGATTCAGCTTTCTGTCTAAATCAAACTTAAAAAGTTTATTTGTGTCTGATACAACGCATTGACTCCAGTTTAATGCGTGTTCTCATGAGTCTCGGTCACAAAAATTTACAATTATTGCTGGGAATGCGTTCTTGTAATAAGCGGTAAATAATGCCAAAGTGGGTCATTTTCAATGCCCCAGTGCTCCTTAATGAGTATGGGCACCCACCTTTTTTATTTCAAAATTGAAGTTCTCGTATGATAAATATTCAGTGGGCAAACTTTGAACGAAAATCTATTGTCAGTTTTATTTCAGGGGAATTACCTTAACTAAATCATTACTGTAAACGGGTCTTTGAATGCTCCTATCACAAAAAAAAACTATTGCATGCTTTGCATGCCTGTAAAGTATATAAGCGAATCGGTGTAGTTTTTAAGTGGTTTTTCCCAGGAGTGTTTAGAGAGAATAATCTTGCAAGTCAGTAGTGTTTACTGAAGTGTGACGAAGGTTGTGTGTAAAGTTTTGACAGAGGTCGTGTTTGTTGAAGTGTAACAGAGAGGTTACGTGGATATCTGGCAAGAGGCCGTGTTTATACAAGAGTGACCAAGGTCGTGTGTAAAGTTTAGCGGAGGAGTGTTAATTTAAGTGTAACTGACAAGCCTAGCGTGTGCTTTTTTTTTTTTCTTGTTTTTTTTTTTCAACAAGCTACACTTTATTCGGCAATTACTGACATTACCTACAATATTAAGTGACTATAACGTACAGTGAATCCTAACATAACTTACCCTACTAACGCTTTTTACAATACAACAGTCGCCTACAAAGCTTACATTTCTTACAAACTTTTTAAATGCAACACGCAAAAAACTAGACAGTTAAAAAACAACATTTTACAGTTCACACGTCTTACATTGATCATATTGGTACCGAGAATTTAAAGAAAAGACTCAGTCGTTGCATGCTGTACCAATTATATAATCTATAATAATATTAATGTTTAGAAAGAAGCAAAACAAGGAGACACACAAACGAATTGAAACGAGACAAAAAAAAAGGAGAAGAACCGCATCATAGAAAATTATTGCTTGTTGTGTAGGCTCGAGTGGAGCTACTGCGTTCTTCTGGAATAAATAACCTTGTTGTTGTTTCCGACATCCCTGCGTTCTGTTGAGACTTCAAACTACCTGCCACTAAAAACATCGAACTTGCAACAATCTTAAAGGGGTTTAATTCGAAGTTTCCAATGAGCAGTCTCCCCAAGGGGAGAGTTGCTAAGGGTGAATGAAATCTACAGAGTTATTTAGCAATTATAGAATGAGGCCTTCAGCCTCGGTAGCCTGCAAAAACAGATGTGTTGCAGAACCAGTGACAGCTGGAAATACATCTGTGTTTGCAGGCTACAGCCTCGGTGGATAATACCCTCCTGATCTGCAGAATTCTTCATATCCTTCAAAAGCAGGATTCAATAATTACTTTATTATTCATTCAAAATATTTTGCCATTTCTGATTGGTTAAAACCATACGCATAATATTTTTATTCATTCAAAATATTTCCCCATTTCTGATTGGTTAAAACCACACGTAATTCACCATAATCAGCTGCTGTTGACCAAATTTAGAAAGAAATTTGTCATATTGAACCAATGACAAGACGATACGAAAAGTTTTGTCATATTGAACCAATGACGTCAAAAAAGCAGCCCCACTGGTGGGACGAAACGGCAACCCAAAAAAAAATACAACTATCGAACTGTTAAAACGGTTTTTTCTTCACTTGCTGTTCCAAAACTGAATAATTATTCTAATATTTATAAGCTGCGCGACATTCGCACGATCCTAGAACACAATAACAGTTTCGCAATCTACATTCTCTCGGAAAACTACTTAGATAATGTCTTTTGTACATTCTCCCCCTTTTGACTCTGTCAACCTTATCAAGACGTAACATTTTTTGCCCTAATTGGAGTCCAGCAAAACGCATTTAGACACAGGTCTTAAAACAGTGTTTTGGCCAATTTGAATCTTGACAACTCGAACATGGCCGTCTTGTCCTGGAAACACTTCCAGAACTCTTCCCAAAGGCCAGTGTGCTCTGGGGCAATCGGGAGAGATGGCAAGCACAATATCACCAATCTTGAGATCTGGCTTTATTTCGGTCCACTTCTGGCGCGCATTTAATAATGGAAGCCACTCCTTCATCCATCTCTTCCAGAAGTGTGAAATTAACTCTTGAACTCGCCTCCATCTATTCCTCGGGCTGAACTCGACTTCATCAACCGATTCTGGCGCTGAGACACCTCCCATCTGGCCATGAAGAAAGTGGTTAGGTGTGAGTGGCGTAGCGTCTCTAGGGTCGGCTGACTGATACGTAAGTGGACGGGAATTCATTAAGGCTTCTACTCCTACAAAGGCGGTCGTTAGTTCTTCGTCATTGACATCTGCATTACGGAGTATCGCACGTATAGCCTTTTTAGCTGCTTTGATCATGACTTCATGAACTCCTCCAAAATGGGGCGCTAAAGGTGGGTTAAACGACCACTTAACTCCTTTGTCGGCAGACTGATCTTGAATTCTATTCTGATCCAGTCTGTCGACCAGCTCTCAAAGCTCTCTGTCTGCTCCAATGAAGTTTGTTCCCCGATCACTGACGATTGTTAATGGATATCCTCTGCGACTGGTCATTCGGACGAAACACCTTAAAAAAAAAAGCTGTCGGTGTCCAGACCGTAAGCCATCTCTAAATGCACTGCTCGACTTGATAGACAGGTAAATAGGCACAGCCAACGTTTTTGT
This sequence comes from Platygyra sinensis, assembly GCA_019787425.1. Taxonomy (NCBI): domain Eukaryota; kingdom Metazoa; phylum Cnidaria; class Anthozoa; order Scleractinia; family Merulinidae; genus Platygyra; species Platygyra sinensis. The sequence continues at coordinate 2,810 of JAHPZR010018281.1, read as the reverse complement.
CGCCGTTTCCCGCGACCTTGGACGGTGATGAAGGGACCTCCATAATCAACGGAAACATGGGCGAATGCACGAAGTGGTTGACGTATTCTTACGTCCGGTAGTGGCATCATGATTTGGTCAGCGGCTTTCAACTTGCGTCTCCTGCACTCATTGCATGACTTTTCCCAATCTCGTATTTCTTCTCGTGCTGCTACTATCCAGTACTTGGTCGAGAGATTTGCAAGTGTATGATTGGTTCCGGTGATATGATGCCCAGCCTCGTGATAGTGTTTCACGATCAATTTGGTCACCCAGTTCAGTTCCCTCTTGGCAAGATGACGGGAAAACGCACATCATAGGGAAGATTTTCGGCGTTTAACCGTCCGTCAGCACGAAGCAAGCCATCAGGGTCGACTTTTGGCGTTAACTTTAATAATCGGCTCTTCTTAGGTAAGGCTCGGTTTGCTTGAATGGCACTAAACTCCTCAGCGAAGTCTTCCCGCTGTGCAGCACGAATGACTTGAACTTCAATGTTCTGGATCTCTTCAGGAGTTAGGGGGCCAACAGTCCGATCTTCGCGTCTCGCACGACAATTAGTAATAAATCTGACGACCCAGCAAGACACCCGCGTCAGCCTTGTCCAACTTGACCAGTTGACTGGATTCAGCTTCCATGTGGGATCTTTAGAGATAGGAATTGAGACAAAGCACTGTTGTTGAAGAATAAGAAAGGTCTTCCGCACTTCCTTTTTCACTTCCGAGCCCTCCTCAATCTTGGTTCGTGACCATTCGTTTTCAGCTTTCAAAAGAAATTGTGGACCATTCCACCAGAGCTGGCTTTCCATTAGGCTGTGGGCGCTTAGTCCACGGGAACACAGGTCAGCTGGGTTTTCTTTAGATTCTACGTACTGCCACTGCTCGGGGCTCGACTGGCGCTGAATCTCTCTCCAATTCTATTCGCAACAAATGGTCGAAACTGCCTTCCTCTGCCACGGATCCAGTATAAGACATCCATACTATCAGACCAGAAATGGGCGTCAGCTATCGGAATGTTCAAGACTCTCACAATCGACGTCGTTAGGTTCAAACCTAAAATGGCCGCCATCAGTTCCAGCCGCGGTGTAGTCATTGGCTTCAAAGGGGCAACTTTAGTTTTTGACGCGATGATGGAGACATCAAAACAGCCCTGGTCGTATTCACACCTCAGGTAGCTCACTGCACCATAGGCATCTTTCGACGCATCGACAAAGGTGTGGACAGAACTCGATTTCTCCACGTTAGGTTCTCGCAGGCTTCTGGGAACTTTGATTTCCTTCAACTCCTCCAACTCCGAGAACCATTCCTTTACTCGAACAGAGATCTCACGAGTAATGGGTTCATCCCAGCCTAACCCCATTGACCACAAATCTTGGATAAGGATCTTTGCTCGCACTATGAATGGACTTGCGAGGCCCAGTGGATCAAAAACGGCCGCCACTCTTCCCAAGATAGACCTTTTGGTGAGAACATCCTCCACCACAGGTGTCGCGACATGAAAGGAGAAAACATCTTCCTGTGCACTCCATAAAACCCCAAGGGTCTTGGTCAAAGGCAAAGCATTGTAGTTAAGATCTATTTCAAACGCTCTGAGTTCCTGGGGAATGACTCTAAGTACCTCTGGTGAATTACTTAGCCATTTACGAGCTTTCATTCCTGCTTTATCCCATAGGCCTTGAAGTTGGTGAAACAACTGGACTGCACTAACATTGTCCCTAGTTGAATCCAACGAGTCATCCATGTATGTCGACTTCATCACGGTTTCAGCAGCAAGGGGAAATTTCTCCTCGTGGATCCTGGCATTCTCCTGGGACACGAATTGGGCACGAAACGGAGCAGATGTGTCTCCGAACACCACACGTTCAAATTCGTATACATCAGGATCGCGATCAACTTCCAAATTCCTCCAAAGAAATCTGAACTTTGGGCGGTCTTCAGGTGGGATCCGAATCTGTAAGTACATCTCACTGACGTCACAGGCAATAGCTACTGGGAAACGACGGAAACGAAGAAGCACATCGAACAGATTTGTCTGTAGTTTAGGACCTGGCAGGATGTGATCGTTCAAGGATGTTCCCTGAAATTTGGCGCTGGCATCAAATACGATTCTCGTTTTTGTAGTTGACCTCTCAGGACGGCATACCGGAAAATGAGGTAGATACCAAGGGTTTTCCGGTTCGTTCTCGGTCTGATGCACCTTGCGGATATACCCTTTGTCAATGTAGGAGGTAATAACCCGCTGGTAATCTTCTCCCACCGAAGATTGTCGAATCAAACGCTTCTCTGTATTCCTAAGACGACTGTAGGCCATGTCATAATTGTTTGGTAACGTTGGCCAATCAGTTTTCCAAGGTGTCGCAACTTGATAACGCTCCCCGTCATGAGTGAGTGAGAGGCGAGTCTTGTCCCATGCAAGCTTCTCTTCACCAGACAGTATCTTCACGCCATCCTCTTGGATGCCTAAAGTGTCTATCTCCCAGAACCTTTTCAAAGATTCGTTGATTTCATCAAATATATGAGGTCTGGTGAAAAAGGTACAGGCCAGGTTCGTCCTGTGGCTCCTGATAACAGCTCTCCCTTGTGGCGGACCAACACACGACCAGCCCAAGGGCCCTAATCTGGCGATCGGCTCTCCCGGATTTCCTCTCACGTCACACTTTGAGTAGTGGAGATCAATTTGATCTTGGCCAATGAGCACGTCAACAATAGGATCAGCTGGCGGTTCTGGAAATTTGCAGACGCGTAAATGGGGCCATCGATCCTGAAATTTTGACCAAACAACAGACTTGTAATTTC
>JAHPZR010018280.1:0-14768 GCA_019787425.1 Platygyra sinensis | reverse complement strand
AGTTCCAAAACAATGGTTCTTTAGCAGTTCGAAGGCCTGACGTCACCTGTTCGAATGGTTAGCATCATCAGTTCAAAATAATTCTTATTTCGTTAGCCGTTTGAACGGCTGGCATCACCTGTTCAAAATTTTTCATTCACCGTTCAAATGGCTTGTCATCTGTTTGAAATTTTTCCTGTGCTGTTTGAAACGGCTGGCATCATCCCTTCGAAATTTTTCCAGTGCCATTCGAACGTTGACAGCATCCGTTTGAAATTTTGCCGTGGAAGTTTGAAAGGTATTTGAACAGTTTTGAACGGCTGGAACATCCGTTTCTCATTCGTTTGTTAGCTGTTCACCAGCCGTTCGTTTTGACCATTTAACGGATATCTGTTAGTGACGTTTTCGCGCGAGAGGTCACATTTGACATAAAGTAAATGATAATGCGTGTGTTTTTGCCAGGTCATAAAATAATTTAAATACCATGCCTTCTGTTACTGATAATTATCGGAAAACTTATCCCAAAAGTTGATTTTTGAAACCTTAACATGATGACCTTGTTCTCAATATACATGTAGGTACATGTACACACATCATTTTGTCTTGTGAAATTTATTACTGAGTTCATTTGTTGTTAGCGACTTTTAATACTTCTTATACCTTCATGTTACTGAAACAAGGATAACCTGGCCTGATAGGCAACTTGACTTGTATACTGACTTTACCTTTACTGGGATGGTTCAGATACAAAACATGAACTATGATTGATCAATGGTTTCCAAAGGCAGCCATCCACCAGTCATAGTTTACATTGTTTACCCAATCCATCCTTGGTCCTAGTGCCAAAAGCTGACCTTAAATCTTTTGAAAGTTTTTGTGACAGTTGGTTAAAAATGATTTGTGAGGTTTTGGTAATAGAGCAACAATGTGTGATCCAAATAAAGCCTATAGCGATGTTTCTTGTTTACTAACATCGGCGTCATATTTCTTTTGAGATCCAAATTTGCCAGTCACTGAACAATAGCATGTATTGTTTCAACGGTCAATAAACCTCTGGTTGGCACATTAATGGCAATGGGTGACATAACGAGAAACGTTGCTATTCCCCCAACAGAGGGGATTGTATGGTTTCCAAGAATAATGATATCTATTCAAACCTAACCTACTATTTCCAACTGTTGTTCCTCTGGACGGTTCCAATTAACAGGGTTCAACTGTACCAAACCTTCATAACCAAAGCATGTAATGCTAATTACTCATTACATGAACAGTGCTAGAAATAACTTTTCTCCTTTAACAGGCCATATGTCCTTTCAAATCTTCATTTTGGTTAGACATCTTACCAATTTGACCACACATTAGACTAATTGGCACAATTATTAGCATACTGAAGTTCATTAGTAAGAATAATGATTTTCAATATCGAGCATTCAAAACTGCAATAATATATTTTTTAATTTAATTATCAGTTGTGATTAACTACATGACTTTTACTACCATCACCACTTCATAACACAGTTTTTCTTTATGATACTGAGCTGAAACTCTCTTCTGAATAATTTTTTGTTTGATATCAGTACTTTATAGCAAACTGATATGCTGGGAATAACAACAGCAATGGTTAAAGTCCCTCCATGTGTTCACTTTCTTTTTATCATCATCTAATAGCAGAAAAAATGAACATCAACGCAATACCATTTCACTGCAAATGAAGAAAGAGTTCTCAAAATGACTGGATTTAGTTTCACTATTTTAACCTTTGTCATTTGTGAAAACAAGACATAAATTGTAGCAATTTAGATAAAGGATAAACAAACACTTGGTGACGTGCTGTCTGGTCAAAACTTTATTTCCTCAAGAAATATTCAATTTTGAATTTTGCAAACAGTTTAAAAAAGTAATCCTTCCCCTGAAAATAGTTTGTCCAATACAAGTCTATACTTAATTAAAAAACACTTTTACAGGTCACTACTGCCGACTTAAATTTACATGTATTCATCGCTAGTTCAACTTCACATGCAGATTCTTATCTCCTTGTCATCTGTCATTTGCGAACCTTGTATTATAACAAACATTTTCAGATGAAAGTGAAGATTTATCATTGCAGTGAATTTTCCAATTTAAGCAGTGGGAAAGAAGAAGCCAGAAAACAATCAGGGCTTCAATGGGATTGGAACCCATGACCTCTGTGATACTGGTGCAATGCTCTACCAATTGAGCTATGAAGCCACACATTGAGAGCAAGGTTGATTTGTCGAGTTCATATCTCCCAAGAGGAGTGAAATGGTGTGAAAGTATATATGAAATAATTCATGTGTGAACTCGGGTGGAAGATGAAGGTGAAGAATGCTCATTGCAGTAAATTTCGTAAAATCACCATTTCACTCCTCACAGGAGATATGAAAGGTGGATTAATCTAAATGACACGAGCATGGGACAAAGAAAAATCTGAGTCCCTGACAGGAATCAAACCCATGAACTCACCAAAACCAGGCGGGCGCTCTATCCACTGAGCTACGAGAACTCATGGAGAGAAAGGTCATTTTAACTGAGTCTATATGTCATATATTCCCATGCTCGTGTCCTGTAGATTAATTCACCTTTCACATTTATTACCGACCACAAAATTCACCATCTTTATTCACTTATCAGAAGATATGAACTCGACAAATCCTCGCTCCCAATGTGTGGCTTTAGAGTTCAGTTGGTAGAGCATCTCACCGGTATCGCAGAGGTCACGCGCTCGAATCCTGTTGAAGCCCTGATTTTTTCAGGCTTCTTCTTTCCAATTGCTTAAAGTGTATATGACAGATTTTTTTTAATTTGCTCGATAAAATTTCCACAATATACTGATAGGAATAGCAAAACAAATTTTTCGATAGCGATTTTCCTTGCCAGTGTTTTAATGTATCAAAAGTGTCAAATTTCACTTCCGGTGGGGTACAAAACCGCAAGACCAAAAACAGGGACTGGGAATGATTGTGACATCATTTCAGGACTTGAAGCTTTGCTAAAAACATATTTCTCCGACATTTTCTTATTTTCTTATTAACAGTGCACTTTTGTACCATTTTAAGCGAATTTATTAGCTCAGAATCAGAAAATGTCGGAGAAATCAGTTTTTCGCAAAGCCTTGAGTCCTGAAATGATGTCACAATCCTTGCTAGTCGCCTGGTTTTGGTCTCGCGGTTTTGTACCCCACTGGAAGTGAAATTTGACACTTTTGATACATTAAAACAGCGGCAAGGAAAATCGCTATCGAAATATTTGTTTTGCTATTCTTATCAGTACATTGTGGAAATTTTATCGAGCAAATAAAAAAAGTCTGTCATATACACTTTAAATTGGAAAATTTACTGCGATAATTATTCTTCACTTTCATCTACCACCGCAGTTTACATATGAATTATTTCAGATATACTTCATGCCAATGTTTTCAGAGTGGACCAGAACCGCAATGATAGTAACAATCTTTGCAACGCGACTGATTGACAAAAAGTGTTGTTTTGTTATTCCTGCGCATTCGTCTGGCATCTGCATGATTAATGGTTACTAATGCTATTAGTTAACACTGAACTTAAATGTCGTTTCTTGACCAGGCTTTGTCGCTCTAAAGGGCGTTACAGTGCAAGACTTGAGGGTACATATATGAAATGCTAACAACATATCGGGATACACGTGCATTATAGGGCAATTTAAATGAAGTACCTCTGCTCTATGAGACACCTTTCAAATATAGCACAAACATCTATCTAAGCAACGTTCACAGATAGACAATACATTTTGGGGAAGAAGTTAATATTATGAACTGTAAAGCGCTTTGGTCAATTAGTGGAGTTAGCGCTATATAAATTATGTTAAATTAAATTAAATTAAATTAAAGTCAATTGTGTCGGTGAAATGTTCGGACATCATGTCTGATCAAAATGTGAAATTGGCCCGACATATTCAAAAAGTGGTCGGATTGATGACGCAGTGTTATTTCCAGCTCTGTATGAATGAGCTGGCTCCAAGAGTCCTTTGATTAATCTTACTGCAGCTACTACTTGTTGTTATTTTACTGACTAATTCTTTTCATTTTATTTCAACTTGAAAGTTATGTTAACGTAAAAGATAATGAACAAAATTAGTACAATAATGGCTCACCAATCTCCTATCTTGCCTCTTTCGATTATGTTCCCCATAACCTGGTGTCGTATTGATACCAAAGGTATAAGGCATTCAAAGTCTCAAATTTAAATTTGTCCTCACTACCCTCCTTTTCTTCATATTGTTCAGTGGAATCACTTTCATCTGAAAAATGAAAATCTTTTGTAGAAGCTTCACATGCTGAAGTGCTCTAAAAAAAACAATAAAAGTAAAGACTTAAAGTTAAAACATCAATCAACATTTTGAAAATCTTACAGTAACATCTTACTAACCTAGCATGAGGGTTGTACTGGGAAATACATGTATGTTGACCCATGTTTGAAGCAGTATGGACCAAGGGGAGAGATGCAAAAGCATGACCAGTGCCTATATAATAGTCCCAACTTCAGCTTGAGCAAGCTAGGATAGTAAGTAGTTTATAACATGGCACTTGAGCCAGGCTTTCGAAAACAAAAAAAAAATGTAAAATGGCCAGAGGGCAAAATCCAGACCAAGAAAAAGACATTTAGAAAATTTGCATCAGCCAAGACTACCTTGCTGTATAAAAATAGACTTCGATAACAGTACTGTTATAGCTCCTGCAAGGGCATAGTACATGTATGCATTCTTTGTGGGATATGCACCAACTGAATGACTGCTATGGGGTTTGGGAGCATGCCCACCCAGAAAAGTTCTATTTCAAGAGGCTTGGAAAAGCCATAATAATATTATCCATTTTTTCCCCGGAATTCCCATGAGGAAGGGGTCTGAAGCTGAAAAAAATCTTCTTTGGGCATTATTTCCAACTGAAAGTAACCTCAAATTTTTAGATGTGTGACATGTAACACTAGAATTTGAAAGCTGTTGCGATGAAGCTTGCTGCAAGTGTATAATGCTTGACACTATTTGTATGTCATATTGCTGTACCCAGGCTGAGTGTGTTGGGCTGAGCATAACTGTTGGTAAAAATTGCCATCAAAAGGAAAGAGTTTCTAAATTCATGGCTCTTGCAAGTTTACGTACAGTTGTGGAAATTAAATAAAATCTGCAAATCGTAAGCATGGCTACAGGCTCTTGGTTGCAATATAATTAAAACGCAAAATTCTCGGAGGGTGAAATGAGGACTGTTTACATGCAAATTGCTTGAATTTAATGTTTGTCAACTGTTTACTATCCGTTCCAACCATTTATTTTTACCCGGTCAATGGTAAAGCATTCGTGCACATTTTTGCTTTCCTGGTCATGTTTTATCAAAGTAGATGAGCTCATTTCACCAAAAGTGAAAATCAGATATCAGTAGCCAAGTACATGTATTTGTATGAAAGAACTCAGATATGACCAACTTTTCTTACTCCAATTACAAAACACAAGGAAGCAGGCAATGCACACCTCAGCTATGGTTCCCTGTGGCTGTTAGGTCAATGACTGTCCAACCTACAGCAACTTAAGTCACTACATGCTAAGTATGCAAAATGGGTGAACAGTCACTGATTCGAGACCTTCTAATGTGTTTCTGTGGCACACAACAGAAATCTTCATCGTTTACCTCAAAGAGCTGGAGTTTGAAATCAAAGGCATGAGTTTCCTCTTCTTCAGAATTCTCACCCGATTCTATATGTGATTTTGGGGTCTGCAAAGACTAAGATATAACTATCAAGGTAAATTGATATTCATGTGGTTAGTCATATCAAGATAAATAACTAATGCCTACGTACACGTACCAGCTTAAGTACTATGATTGTGTATTGTACATGTATTTTATGTGCATGCTGAATGAAAATGCTAAGAATGCTTGCCAGCACTTGAATTAATTGGAACAATTGAGTAAGTTCAAGTGAACATTACTGAAATAGCATTCAACTAATGTAACAAGTTCCCGGCTTCTACCCAGAAAATTTTTATGCACAAGTGTTTTTGAATTTACTGTTTCTGTTAGATAGTATGCTATTTCACAAAGGTCACAAAAGAAAGTTGGTAGGTTCAGAGAATGTTGCAAGTGTGGAAGTGTGATCTAGGATACTGAAACAGTCATTAGAGCATAAAGTGTGGCATTGCTGAGAATTTTGTAAGTGTTTAATGATGCGAGAGGTCCTATCACTGGACACCAAACATGTAACCAATTTTAAAAGATGAGAAAACTAACTTAAAATTTAGCAAAGTGGCAAACCTTTTTTGCATGATAATAGAACTAGTGAGACAGTCTTAGATAGTGCAGAGTACTCACCCCTTCCCAACCTTAATAGGGTTTTTGCAGTGTGAATGTTTCAAGGTCGTATTTTCATTCAAGGTCCAAAAATTATATACAATTACTGTTTCTCACCCATGACAGCTTATCAATTTTACTCTGGTGTTTTGCGATGTTTTCCCGTACGAAACAAGCAGATCTGTTTTGACAAAAACAGATCAACTGCAGACTAATTTATCGTCTGCAGAGTCTGTTTTCAATCTGCTGCAGACGTTAAGCTTGAATACTCTTCGCGAGTTTAAGGCTGCAGACGTAAAACAGACTAACAACAGATCTGCAGTTTATCTGCAGCATCTGCAGATGATCTGCAACACGGTGAAGTCCAAAAACCGGATCGATAGACTGTTCATTGTATCGTGACTTTGGAATAAGCCTTAGTTGGATCAGTCATTACTGGTTTGTTTTGAGATTACTTAAATAGATCGATTGTACAGATAAAAAGATAGTCGAAAATGCATAAATAAATGGTCAGCCAGTCTAGTTATGTACACTTAAATTAAGTTAATAATGATAACTACACTTTCGAGGGGCTTAATTTATCCTCATTATATAGGAATTAGACACATATACCTGACACGTTCATAAATAAAATTTAAGAGCAGTGCAGGGCGCATTGGTGTTAAATTCTCAGTTCCAAACGCTCCGTGAAAAATACAATTTCAATTCATCGATTGACATATCAGTTGATATATAGAACAACGATACGAAAGTTGAAGTCAACACGTAAATAAATCATAAGAAGAGGAATAAGATGGTTAAATTTCTGTACAACGATTATTTTTACCTACAACAGCTTCAAAACATGAGGAGACATTCTTCTTATCAGTTGCGTGATTGATGTGAAGGTCATGCCGCCACTGAAAATAGATTATCGAAAATACTTCTGGAATTGACACACTGGCGCTCCTCCGATCTGATCCTTTTTTAAAACCATCCTTCTGACTTAACACTCATTGAGCACCGAGGAACTTTTTCTCCCTTCCTGTATCATTATCTTTGACTTTCAACATTGTTCAATTACTTTTCGAACCGGGGTGATTGCAAGAAGATAACAACAAAACAAAAGGAAGGAAGATCTTAACTATGCTCAACTTGATTAGTGGCGCAATCTGTCTCAAAATAAGACATCGAAGTCTGCAATCATTCCATTTGTTAAATTTTTGTGACTTCTTTTCCCTTTGGAAACACTGACACTATCAACTTGTCAGTAAAAACGTTGCGTGATAGCGGTATTGACGCTTGTGGTAACACAATAATAAAATAGCGCACATCAGAGTCCCAAGGGTCAACGTCACGTTTTTTTCGTTACTGCTTTAATAAATTACCTTGCCTGTAAGGGCTGCTGGTCTACCATGGAGAAGTCAGAGGGAGACCAATACATATATTGCAGGTCATGATAAACATTTCCCATGCAATTACGGTCAGTTTGACCTTCGTTCAGAGCTTCGTTCAGAGCTTCGTTCATATTTTAATGCCTTCCAATCATCCAATTGATCTGACACCTGTCAGGAGATGTTGCTAACACTGGTGTTCCTTTCAGTTGAAGTGTCACATTCAAAGTTTGTGCGCAAACAAGACAGTCTGTAAGAAATTGCTTTTCGATATAAAAAGATGGCTTTTGCTATAGTTCTTTGGATGAAAGAAGTTTTATATAGCATTGCAAGTGCTTCGCAAGTACATTATGCCGGAGAAATCTTTGAAGGCTTGACTTGGAGGAGGCCAGAAAGGAAGGGAGACCGGTAAAACTCCCTGACCCAGGGAAAATTATTAAGATTGGAGGTTGGTGGTTTTTCAACTGTTTCAAGACCTCTTTTAATGTAACATTCCAGTTTAACTAAACTCTGATGATCGTTCAAAAAACAGGGTAATTATCAGACATGAAGAGCAAATTGAGAAACAATTTTATTCACAGCATTCGTCCCGAAATCATATTAACTAAGTTTGGCATGGAGTAACGGTGACTTGATTTACAGATTTTTACTATTTGAGAAGATTTACGTGCACATGCATTGCACGTAGGTAGCTGTAGTTAAAAGTAACATTTAAAGAACAGTTCAGGGAGGTTTGGATCATTTAAATGGGTAGTTTCTGAAGCAAACAGGCAATCCAGCCATGCAGTTTCTGAAGAAGAATAAATTAATTTAGGCGCGCAAAATAGAAATAATTATTCTGCAAGCATTAGCTGCTCCACCTCAGGCCGCCGGACAGTCTTTGTCATACTTGAACTTGAAGTTTGGAGTTTTATTGTACTTACTGTATTTAAGACTTAAAAATGAAGAACACATTTTGCGAGAAAAAGGCCTATTGAAGCAAATAGAAGAAGTTGTTAAACGGAATTAACTACGTAGTTCTTTTGACGACGCAATCGAACAATGTAAACAAACGAAGAGAATGAAACATTTTCTCGCCTGATCACTAAAAATATTTACAAAGAGTTTGTAATTTCTCACAGCATGAATAAAACTCATGTTTAGTTTATGTTTAGAGTAGTGTGTGAATCAAGTTATTTGCGGGTGTGTTATGTTTATTCCGAGTATTTGGATGTGTGCTGTTGATAACACACGAAAATCTAAAATGCTTGACGGTAAACTCATTTATTCAATCGGTCATGAAAAAACGAGGTGTCTCTTGGAACACTGTATGAAACAATCATCTTTAAAAACACAGCAATGCTTTTCAGCTTTTGGAACATGTTTCGATGTTTCAAACATCATGATCAGCCTGTATGTCTTGAAAAGCCTGGATTCACTCGCTGCAGTGACTTACAAACGACCTTATCAAAAGGTCACACTAAAAGTAACATTTAATCATTGGTCACCTTTCGTAAATTATCTTTTCTTTTGACTGGTCGTTAAAAATATGCCAAGTTGGCTTTCCTCACTTTACTTTAATTGCTACCTACTAGAATACAATACATTAATTATCTGAACTTGTTACAAATGTGTAAGTGTACTTAGATACTCAGCATGCGATAACAGTGTGGGTCAAGATCCTTTCAGTGTTCCATAAACAGCGACCTCTCTTAATTACAGTCTTCCCTTGGCCTTGGTGTGCTCAGTGGAATATCGAAACAAGCTGTTCAGGAATCGAAGGTTGACTTTAGGCCACAATGGAATGCTACACCGTGAACCAAGTACCTAATGAACAAATATTTTTGATATCTGTTGATAAATGTAAGCAAGCTACAAAGCGAATGGAAAAATCGATACAGAAGGCGTTTTGTGCATTTTTCATGTACTCTAGCTATGACTTACCACTTGCGTTCCTTTCCCCCTTTAAACTGCCTTCATGTCAAGCACGTGCCAAGCGCAAACAACAAAAGAAATGAAACTCACTCAGTATCAAGTTTACTCGATCTCGTCTCTGTAAATACCGGGTAACCTGCCAAGGGAATAAAACAAAGCACCCGAAGCCTAGCCAAGCTCCCTCGTTGCTCACATGCTACGCGAAACCTAGATTTTTCGAAAGGAGTGGTTGCTACTCGAGGTTTTATTATTCGTTTGGAATGCATAGAAAATTAGTCACGCTAAGAAAAATACTTTAAATTCCTGCTAGTATTATTATTTGCTTACCTGTCAACATTAATTGCTTTTGATGAATAACAGACCGACCTCCTATCGTCTATCTTTTAAATAAACGTTGTTTGATTGGTGCATTTTGTGGTCTTTTTGTTTAACATGATAGGCTGATTTCGTCTGCAGAGCGTCTGCAAATTTGCAGACTTTTTGCAGATTATCCCTGTAGACGTTCTGCAGACATTCTGCAGATGATCTGCAGATAATCTGTAGATAATCTGTAGATTGTCTGCAGATCTGCTACAGATGTGCCAGCAGATCTGTAGCAGACTATAAACAGATCTGCTCATTTCGTACGGGTTTCGTTAACTTTAAATTTGATAATACACTGAACAAATGTGACAATTTAGCACTTTGTACCAACTTTGGAACTTGATACTTTTGATTTCCTCTCAAAGGTATGCAACATAAAACCCCTGTCTTCTCCAAATACTCAGGAGAGGAAATGGAGAGAAACTATTTTGGTCACATATTTGTTGAACCAACCTGTGGGCAATTCTAAGAGATATGTTTCACTTTTACACTAAAAAGGGAAAGTAGTACTACCTGACATCAAATGACAAAGAATTGCATGGAAACATTCAAGGCTGTACTCTAACGGCACCCGGTAGCCTCAGACAACCAACAGTTGGTCTCAGGCGACTTAAAAAAAATCCTGGTCGCCTGGCCGGGCACCCAGCTCTCTAGTTTGCTGCTCAGTGCTGCGGTAAAGTGGGTGACTGATTGCAACATTCTATTTTTGGTCAATTTAGAGTGTTCCTTGCAGTAAAAATATCCTTTTGCACAACACACTTTTTATATTTTTGAAGCTCATTTGTTCCAAATGAATTAACATGAATTGTGATTGGTGGGACGAAACGGCAACCCTCCCAAAAAATAACACAACTATCGAACTGTTAGAACGGTTTTTTCTTCACTTGCTGTTCCATTCGATAACACTCACAAAGCTGAATAATTATTCTAATATTTATAAGCTGCGCGATATTCGCACAATCCTAGAACACAATAACAGTTTCGCAATCTACATTCTCTCGGAAAACTATTTCGATAATGTCTTTTGTACATTCTCCCCCTTTTGACTCTGTCAACCTTATCAAGACAACATTTTTTTTGCCCTAATTGGAGTCCAGCAAAACGCATTTAGACACAGGTCTCAAAACAACGTTTTGGCCAGTTTGAATCTTGGCAACCCGAACATGGCCGTCTTGTCCTGGAAACACTTCCAGAACTCTTCCCAAAGGCCAGTGTGCTCTGGGGCAATCAGGAGAGATGGCAAGCACAATATCACCAATCTTGAGATCTGGCTTTATTTCGGTCCACTTCTGGCGCGCATTTAATAATGGCAGCCACTCCTTCATCCATCTCTTCCAGAAGTGTGAAATCAACTCTTGAACTCGCCTCCATCTATTCCTTGGGCTGAACTCGACTTCATCAACCGATTCTGGCGCTGAGACACCTCCCATCTGGCCATGAAGAAAGTGGTTAGGTGTGAGTGGCGTAGCGTCTCTAGGGTCAGCTGACTGATACGTAAGTGGACGGGAATTCATTAAGGCTTCTACTCCTACAAAGGCGGTCGTTAGTTCTTCGTCGTTGACATCTGCATTACGGAGTATCGCATGTATAGCCTTTTTAGCTGCTTTGATCATGACTTCTTGAACTCCTCCAAAATGGGGCGCTAAAGGTGGGTTAAACGACCACTTAACTCCTTTGTCAACGGTCTGATCTTGAATTATATTCTGATCCAGTCCATCGACCAGCTCTCGAAGCTCTCTGACTGCTCCAATGAAGTTTGTTCCCCGATCACTGACGATTGTTAATGGATATCCTCTGCGACTGGTCATTCGGACGAAACACCTTAAAAAGCTGTCGGTGTCCAGACCGTAAGCCATCTCTAAATGCACTGCTCGACTCGATAGACAGGTAAATAGGCACAGCCAACGTTTTTGTTGCCGTTTCCCGCGACCTTGGACGGTGATGAAGGGACCTCCATAATCAACGGAAACATGGGCGAATGCACGAAGTGGTTGACGTATTCTTACATCCGGTAGTGGCGCCATGATTTGGTCAGCGGCTTTCAACTTGCGTCTCCTGCACTCATTGCATGACTTTTCCCAATCTCGTATTTCTTCTCGTGCTGCACTATCCAGTACTTGTTCGAGAGATTTGCAAGTGTATGATTGGTTCCGGTGATATGATGCCCAGCCTTGTGATAGTGTTTCACGATCAATTTGGTCACCCAGTTCCCTCTTGGCAAGATGACAGGAAAACGCACATCATAGGGAAGATTTTTGGCATACTGTAACCGTCCGTCAGCGCGAAGTAAGCCATCAGGGTTGACTTTTGGCGTTAACTTTAATAATCGGCTCTTCTTAGGTAAGGCTCGGTTTGCTTGAATGGCACTAAACTCCTCAGCGAAGTCTGACCGCTGTGCAGCACGAATGACTTGAACTTCAATGTTCTGGATCTCTTCAGGGGTTAGGGGGACAACAGTCCGATCTTCGTGTCTCGCACGACAATTAGTAATAA
The DNA here is from genome assembly GCA_019787425.1 of Platygyra sinensis. Taxonomy (NCBI): domain Eukaryota; kingdom Metazoa; phylum Cnidaria; class Anthozoa; order Scleractinia; family Merulinidae; genus Platygyra; species Platygyra sinensis. Next base: position 2,315 of record JAHPZR010018280.1, on the reverse strand, counting down.
ATCTGACGACCCAGCAAGACACCCGCGTCAGCCTTCTCCAACTTGACCAGTTGACTGGATTCAGCTTCCATGTGGGATCTTTAGAGATAGGAATTGAGACAAAGCACTGTTGTTGAAGAATAAGAAAGGTCTTCCGCGCTTCGTTTTTCACTTCCGAGCCCTCCTTAATCTTGGTTCGTGGCCAGTCGTTTTCAGCTTTCAGAAGAAATTGAGGACCATTCCACCAGAGCTGGCTTTCCATTAGGCTGTAGGCGCTTAGTCCACGGGAACACAGGTCAGCTGGGTTTTCTTTAGATTCTACGCACTGCCACTGCTGGGGGCTCGTCTGGCGCTGAATCTCTCCAATTCTATTCGCAACAAATGGTCGAAACTGCCTTCCTCTGCCACGGATCCAGTATAAGACATCCATACTATCAGACCAGAAATGGGCGTCAGCTATCGGAATGTTCAAGGCTCTCACAATCGACGTCGTTAGGTTCAAACCTAAAATGGCCGCCATCAGTTCCAGCCGCGGTGTAGTCATTGGCTTCAAAGGGGCAACTTTAGTTTTTGACACGATGATGGAGACACCAAAACAGCCCTGGTCGTATTCACACCTCAGGTATCTCACTGCACCATAGGCATCTTTCGACGTATCGACAAAGGTGTGGACGGAACTCGATTTCTCCACCTTAGGTTCTCGCAGGCTTCTGGGAACTTTGATTTCCTTCAACTCCTCCAACTCCGAGAACCATTCCTTTACTCAAACAGAGATCTCACAAGTAATGGGTTCGTCCCAGCCTAACCCCACTGACCACAAATCTTGGATAAGGATCTTTGCTGGCACTATGAATGGACTTGCGAGGCCCAGTGGATCAAAAACAGCCGCCACTCTTCCCAAGATAGACCTTTTGGTGAGAACATCCTCCACCACAGGTGTCGCGACATGAAAGGAGAAAACATCTTCCTGTGCACTCCATAAAACCCCAAGGGTCTTGGTCAAAGGCAAAGCATTGTAGTTAAGATCTATTTCAAACGCTCTGAGTTCCTGGGGAATGACTGTAAGTACCTCTGGTGAATTACTTAGCCATTTACGAGCTTTCATTCCTGCTTTATCCCATAGGTCTTGAAGTTGGTGAAACAACTGGACTGCACTGACATTGTCCCTAGTTGAATCCAACGAGTCATCCATGTATGTCGACTTCATCACGGTTTCAGCAGCAAGGGGAAATTTCTCCTCGTGGATCCTGGCATTCTCCTGGGACACGAATTGGGCACGAAACGGAGCAGATGCGTCTCCGAACACCACACGTTCAAATTCGTATACATCAGGATCGCGATCAACTTCCAAATTCCTCCAAAGAAATCTGAACTTTGGGTGGTCTTCAGGCGGGATACGAATCTGTAAGTACATCTCACTGACGTCACAGGCAATACCTACTGGGAAACGACGGAAACGAAGAAGCACATCGAACAGATTTGTCTGTAGTTTAGGACCTGGCAGGATGTGATCCTTCAAGGATGTTCCCTGAAATTTGGCGCTGGCATCAAATACGATTCTCGTTTTTGTAGTTGACCTCTCAGGACGGCATACCGGGAAATGAGGTAGATACCAAGGGTTTTCCGGTTCGTTCTCGGTCTGATGCACCATGCGGATGTACCCTTTGTCAATGTACGAGGTAATAACCCGCTGGTAATCTTCTCCCACTGAAGACTGTCGAATCAAACGCTTCTCTGTATTCCTAAGACGACTATAGGCCATCTCATAATTGTTTGGTAACGTTGGCCAATCAGTTTTCCAAGGTGTCATAACTTGGTAACGCTCCCCATCATGAGTGAGTGAGAGGCGAGTCTTGTCCCATGCAAGCTTCTCTTCTCTAGACAGTATCTTCACGTCATCCTCTTGGATGCCTAGAGTGTCTATCTCCCAGAACCTTTTCAAAGATTCGTTGATTTCATCAAATATATGAGGTCTGGTGAAAAAGGTACAGGCCAGACTCGTCCTGTGGCTCCTGATAACAGCTCTCCCTTGTGGCGGACCAACACACGACCAGCCCAAGGGCCCTAATCTGGCGATTGGCTCTCCCGGATTTCCTCTGACGTCACACTTTGAGTAGTGGAGATCAATTTGATCTTGGCCAATTAGCACGTCAACAATAGGATCAGCTGGCGGTTCTGGAAATTTGCAGACGCGTGAATGGGGCCATCGATCCTGAAATTTTGACCAAACAACAGCCTTGTAATTTCCAGTTACACGACGCGGACAGGTTAGAGCTTTAAAGGGTATCCTCACATTTCCATCACAGCTTTCCAGCGTCATGCTAACAGGCATTGAA
>JAHPZR010018278.1:0-10295 GCA_019787425.1 Platygyra sinensis | reverse complement strand
CATTTTTCTGGGACATAGATGAATAAAAATATCAAAGAAAGTCCAACTCTGTTTGATATAAGACACCGCATTGGAAAAATAATCACACTTCTTTCTCCGCATGGAGATCACCAAAAGTCACATTAGTAACCGTATTTGTCAGCATTGTGGCGTGGAAAACACTCTCCTCTTTTTAATATCTCCTTATCTTGTAAACAACATCATAACAAGTTTCATCGGAAATCTATGGTGGGTTCATTTACTAGGGAATCACCTTAAGGGGGGAGAACGTTAACTACAAATCTGTTGCTAATTAGGAAATCTCAAAACCTCCTTTTTTTTGGCTACTGAAGTCCAGTGGGCATCAAAGTTTACTGTGTTTGTTCGATTCATGTTTCCTTTAAATGTTTCCAACCACGCCCATATTTGGTATGTCACGTGACCACAATAGAAAATGTCTAAAAAGTCGGACTGAGTGGATCGTTTTCAAAAGTATAACAATGCGATTTGTTAAAACACGGCATTATCTACAATTTGTAGTATGCGTTTGAGGAAATGTACAATATTTTCGAAAATTATAGATCTTTAAGAGGCTATAAAAAGCACCTAAAGATCTATAATTTTTGAAATATTGTTCATTTCCTCAAACGCATACTACAAGTTGTAGATAATGCGGTGTTTTTAACAAAACGTAATGTTATATTTCGAAAACGATCCATTTGTAGTCAAGGTTTCTCCCCCATTAAAAATATAATACCCAGCCAAAATATGGCTTTCATGTTGATCCCTGTTTTTAAGGTCATTCAAGCTGCAGCTACCGTCAAGCTTATAGGTGTGCAGAAAATCACAAGTTTAACATGTCTGTCAAGATAACAAGTGAAAACAGCAATTGCATGGTGTTATAGGACGAAAACAAGCTTAGCACCAAAAACGAGGCTACGCCTCGTGCGAGCCTAAGGGTGAACTAACAATCAACTATTAAAACTTGTACTCCATTACGCGGCAACATCATTAGGCTCCTTAGTTCAGTGGTAGCATTACAAAGCGGTTCTGCGAACGGCCAAATTTTCCACTGCGCTTGTTAATTTGCTGTGTTTTGATTTGAATTTTGGTTTGCCTGGATTTACAAATCACACATTTGTTTTGAGCTGAAGTTGTGCTTTGTTTGCCATAACAAAGCATCACAAATGGAATGTTGGTTATGAATAACAAAGGCTAACGTGTTCGGAAAAACGCGTGGTGCTTTTGCGTTGGCAAAAACGTGTTGGCCATTTTAATGCGTGAGGGGTTCGTTTAGTACACGCGTTTTGTGTTTGCTTAGCTCTGAGCGGAACTGTACATGTACATGTAGTTCCTTTTGTGGTCTGGCCTTGTCTCACAGGTTGGTGCTTCACATAGGGTTAACCTCATTGCACCTTTCCCCCTTGGACACAATTGTTCAAGAAAAAATTACTATTACTATGACTAGGACTAAACTCCTTGGTGACATAGTGACCCCAGCTGATGTTTTAAACCAAGATTGGCATAATTATCATAAGTCCCACATTGACTCGCATGTTAACCTGCATTATTTAATTTCATTTTGGCAGAAAATACTGAGCAGTCAAGTATATTGGCAAAGGAACCTACAGCACTGCAAACAACAAAGACAGAACCTGTTAAAATTAGGGAGAAAAAAAGAAAGACGAAGAAGCCCTCATAGAACAGAAGCAAGAGAAGAGCAAATAAGCCAAGGTTATAAGTCTTCTGAGAAGACAGAAAGTAAGTTTGCAATGACAGGGTTCACGTTACATTTACAGCTTGATGGAAACGAAGCAGACTACAAAATGTCTGTTTTGACATCCCGGGAGTACCATAGGGTCTAAGTTGGAAACAACTTGACAATTGAGCAAAAAAGCTTTGTTTTGGAGTCTAGTTTGTCGATTTTTGTGCAGGGAAAGTGTAAAAGATGACAAATACATGTATCCTGACATCTGTAGAGCAATACCTTTAGTACATTGTACCATTGTATTATTTTTAAATTCTATTTGTAATTGCTATATTTTAGCCTGGCTGGATTTAAAAATTTTGTATAAAAACTGTTAAATTGTCATACAAGGTCTGTTTGTGTGATTGTTCAGGATGGATTTTGTCCATGGGGTGGGTCATAAAGCTGTAATGGTATGATATTGACTTCAAAATGTCAGTTATTTGTTATTTAATATGTTTAGAAACAAAAGACAAGCAGCAATGTTGTTAAGACTGTTGGCTTGACCTCAAAAGGCTCTATACGAAAAAGAAAGCACTCATCATCTGATGAAGAAGACTCTCGAGTGACAAATCTTCACAGTATCGTGAAAGTAAAGGAAAGGAAGTAGGTCAATCATTTAAACATACAGTGTAATGTTAAAGGGCCTGTTATGTTGAAAAAATGAGGACAAAAGTCAGCTTTTAACATTAGGGAGTTAAAAACCACAGTGCCAACAGCAATGGGAACATCACTAAACAAAATCAAGCAATACAAAATGGCGACAATGGCCGTGCACCTGGGTCACATGACGATTGTATAATTCTTGGTACATTTCTTTGCCATCCTGTGAAAAACAATGAACTTAAATGACCAAAATTGTGTGTTGTGTGCCAGAGAAGGTGAACCATGACAGTTACATGTACTTTTTAAAATGTATGTTTTAAATTTTGCGCAGTGTTCCATATTCAGTTTTAAAATAGTTTTGATATACATGTAGAGAAACAACCTATTAAATGATTTTAGAGTATCACAAGATTCATAGGGAAAATATAACTTCCTGTTTTTAATCGACGTTGTTCTCAGCATCAGCATTGTAGTTACTTAATAAAGTCCCTATTATGCACGTTACTGTAGATACTACATGTACAATTCCTGTGACTTGTAATCCAGGGATGTACATGTAGCTATCCACTAAAGTTGGCTTGGGTTATCGGTGGTCCCTTCTTACCTTTTTGTAGCATCCCTGGTAATCACTTAATAACTACTGTAAAAGCAAACCTTTATACATAACTTGAACTTTGTATGTATGAATTCTCAGTGATGTACATTGCACTAACAGAACTTTAACAATTAATTTTTAGCTCTTATTAACCAAGCAGGAGGTCTGTACGGGAGAATCTTGACCGAGGTCGTAAGAACAGACCGAACGCAGTGAGGTTTGTACATGCGACCGAGGTCAAGATTCTCCCATACAGACCGACTTTAGCTCGGTTAATAACTAAGGTGTTTATTATATGGCTGACATTTTGCTTGCAAACAGCGGTGAGGCGAATTTAATTCTTCCAAAGTTTGCTTTACATGTACCTCTTTCCTTTTTTTTTTTTCTCATCAGCTCTTCAGCACTTACAGGAATATTTTTAGAAAAAAAACAGTCAATGATTTTGCATTTTAGTTTGCAACTTTTTCACTTCAAAACATTACCGGTCTAGTTACCAGTCTAGATGGGAAAATTTAGACCGCGGTCGATATCCATTTCAGCCAATCAAATTCGTGGAAATTTGGTAGTTCCCAGTCCTTGTGAGACAGAGCCATATAATAAATTGAAATATTATATAAGGGCAGTGAGTTGCAATCACTAAAAATCTTTGAAGTACAGGTTTACTGTACATGATAACCTGCATGCAGACATTGACTATTCCCTTTGTGTCACGCAGAAGTGATGTCTGCAAAACCCAGACATTGCTAACAATGTTAATAATATTGTATTTATATTGTAGTTTGTATTGGCCTGTTGTTTTGACTGTATTTTTATGATATAATTTAAAAGATAAGTTACTATTCCTTACTTGTTATGAGTTTGCCTTTTCGTCGAGGGTCGAGGGTAACTAGTCGAGGGTCGAGGGTCAAGGTAACTAGTCGAGGGTCGAGGGTAAATGGTCGAGGGTAAACGGTCGAGGGTCGAGGGTAAATGGTCGAGGGTCGAAAAAATTTTTCACAATTATTTTTGAACGTCGTCGAATCAAAATTTCGTGTTTACTCGAGTTTTTTTAGCCTGTTCAGGGCTTTCGTTAGTTGAAACAGGCATTTGTTGTACTCCCGGGTTATACTGTAGTTTCCCTTAAACTGTTGACTCCACCCTCGACCAAAAGGCAAACTCTAAATTAATGATTTGGCAATCCAGCGTTCAAAATTTTGTTCAATTTAAAACCTAGAAATCCCAAATAAAGCAACCAAAGGTTAGAAGCGTGACAGGAAGTTCAACATCATTGAACTGTTGACTGTTCTTCCGGACTGTTCGTAAGAGATGGTATAAACAGAATTTTGAAGCAGGATCTCAGTTGTAATTTTCTTTAAACTGTAAGACATTTAAAGGGTGGTCTCTTTTAGGACTAATAGAGTACAATGTATGGGCATTTTTTTTCTTTGAAAGAAAGTTTTAGGACGTAAGAAAGACTTAATTTCGAGAAAAACATTCCGGTATTTCCCATTGAGAAAATTTCTATCTCTTGTGCTATCTTATCCTTATTATCCAATTTCCGCTCTCTAATCTGTCAAGCGATCACTTACGGTTGGTTAAAAACAGCGTTTTTAAAAAGAGTGTTGACGGAGCCTGCACGACTCCTGCAGTTCGCAAATAGATTGCTCTCATCCCCTGAAATCCAGGGAGCGAAACCCATTGAATTTTCTGGGTTTCTACTACCACTATTTAATATTGTCTACATCACTGTTAAAATGACTAACTGCCGTTCCAAAGAAGTTTGTTGTGCAAAGAGAACGGGACCGCGTGATAATTAGGCGATTAGCTAGCATGCCGCCTGATAAGAAGAAAAAAATTCACAACCAGTTACTATCTGTCTCAGTAACACTTGAGCTTGGTTTAAGTTGGTTTACTCGATTGGCGGTTGTATTCTTTATTGGCAGAATCCATATAAACCCATAAAAGATGTACACCAAACTGGCAGCGGAGAAACGAAAATAAAGACACGCTTTAGGCCGGTGCTAATAATAATAATTAAAAAAAAAACAGACGCCAGTGAATGGCGCTGTTCTTTTTGTGATACGGGCGAACATCCGGTTGCGACCACCTACTGTAAGCGACCACCTCTGTTCCGGCAACCAGGTTTCTAAAATACCAAACGTTACCGCTTCAAATCTCCATATTTGAAACTTCCTGTATGCAACTACCTCTCTTTAAAACGACTTCGACCACTCTTTAGAGCTAAAAGTTTTGAAATTTGTTGTTACTTTTTTAACCAACCGTAAGTGATCGCTTGAAACAGATTAGAGAGCGGAAATTGGAATAATAAGGTGTTATGATTACATTCCTAGATAGTACAACGTAGATAAGACATTTCTCAATGGGAAACAGGATGTTTTTAGACTAAGAGTACATGTAAGGCTTTTTTTACGTCTTGAAAGAACGTTCTTTCAAGAGAAAAAAAAGCCATACATTTCGAGATAAACTCGATGTTTCCCATAGAGACACCTTTTATAATGTCTTACAGTTGTACTATCTAGGAATGTAATCATAACACCTTATTATTCCAATTTCCGCTCTCTAATCTGTTCAAGCGATCACTTACGGTTGGTTAAAAAAGTAACAACAAATTTCAAAACTTTTAGCTCTAAAGAGTGGTCGAAGTCGTTTTAAAGAGAGGTAGTTGCATACAGGAAGTTTCAAATATGGAGATTTGAAGCGGTAACGTTTGGTATTTTAGAAACCTGGTTGCCGGAACAGAGGTGGTCGCTTACAGTAGGTGGTCGCAACCGGATGTTCGCCCGTATCACAAAAAGAACAGCGCCATTCACTGGCGTCTGTTTTTTTTTTAATTATTATTATTAGCACCGGCCTAAAGCGTGTCTTTATTTTCGTTTCTCCGCTGCCAGTTTGGTGTACATCTTTTATGGGTTATATGGATTCTGCCAATAAAGAATACAACCGCCAATCGAGTAAACCAACTTAAACCAAGCTCAAGTGTTACTGAGACAGATAGTAACTGGTTGTGAATTTTTTTCTTCTTATCAGGCGGCATGCTAGCTAATCGCCTAATTATCACGCGGTCCCGTTCTCTTTGCACAACAAACTTCTTTGGAACGGCAGTTAGTCATTTTAACAGTGATGTAGACAATATTAAATAGTGGTAGTAGAAACCCAGAAAATTCAATGGGTTTCGCTCCCTGGATTTCAGGGGATGAGAGCAATCTATTTGCGAACTGCAGGAGTCGTGCAGGCTCCGTCAACACTCTTTTTAAAAACGCTGTTTTTAACCAACCGTAAGTGATCGCTTGACAGATTAGAGAGCGGAAATTGGATAATAAGGATAAGATAGCACAAGAGATAGAAATTTCTCAATGGGAAATACCGGATGTTTTTCTCGAAATTAAGTCTTTCTTACGTCCTAAAACTTTCTTTCAAAGAAAAAAAATGCCCATACATTGTACTCTATTAGTCCTAAAAGAGACCACCCTTTAAATGTCTTACAGTTAAAAGAAAATTACAACTGAGATCCTGCTTCAAAATTCTGTTTATACCATCTCTTACGAACAGTCCGGAAGAACAGTCAACAGTTCAATGATGTTGAACTTCCTGTCACGCTTCTAACCTTTGGTTGCTTTATTTGGGATTTCTAGGTTTTAAATTGAACAAAATTTTGAACGCTGGATTGCCAAATCATTAATTTAGAGTTTGCCTTTTGGTCGAGGGTGGAGTCAACAGTTTAAGGGAAACTACAGTATAACCCGGGAGTACAACAAATGCCTGTTTCAACTAACGAAAGCCCTGAACAGGCTAAAAAAACTCGAGTAAACACGAAATTTTGATTCGACGACGTTCAAAAATAATTGTGAAAAATTTTTTCGACCCTCGACCATTTACCCTCGACCCTCGACCGTTTACCCTCGACCATTTACCCTCGACCCTCGACTAGTTACCTTGACCCTCGACCCTCGACTAGTTACCCTCGACCCTCGACGAAAAGGCAAACTCATAACAAGTAAGGAAGTAACTTATCTTTTAAATTATATCATAAAAATACAGTCAAAACAACAGGCCAATACAAACTACAATATAAATACAATATTATTAACATTGTTAGCAATGTCTGGGTTTTGCAGACATCACTTCTGCGTGACACAAAGGGAATAGTCAATGTCTGCATGCAGGTTATCATGTACAGTAAACCTGTACTTCAAAGATTTTTAGTGATTGCAACTCACTGCCCTTATATAATATTTCAATTTATTATATGGCTCTGTCTCACAAGGACTGGGAACTACCAAATTCCACGAATTTGATTGGCTGAAATGGATATCGACCGCGGTCTAAATTTTCCCATCTAGACTGGTAACTAGACCGGTAATGTTTTGAAGTGAAAAAGTTGCAAACTAAAATGCAAAATCATTGACTGTTTTTTTTCTAAAAATATTCCTGTAAGTGGCTGAAGAGCTGATGAGAAAAAAAAAAAAGGAAAGAGGTACATGTAAAGCAAACTTTGGAAGAATTAAATTCGCCTCACCGCTGTTTGCAAGCAAAATGTCAGCCATATAATAAACACCTTAGTTATTAACCGAGCTAAAGTCGGTCTGTATGGGAGAATCTTGACCTCGGTCGCATGTACAAACCTCACTGCGTTCGGTCTGTTCTTACGACCTCGGTCAAGATTCTCCCGTACAGACCTCCTGCTTGGTTAATAAGAGCTAAAAATTAATTGTTAAAGTTCTGTTAGTGCAATGTACATCACTGAGAATTCATACATACAAAGTTCAAGTTATGTATAAAGGTTTGCTTTTACAGTAGTTATTAAGTGATTACCAGGGATGCTACAAAAAGGTAAGAAGGACCACCGATAACCCAAGCCAACTTTAGTGGATAGCTACATGTACATCCCTGGATTACAAGTCACAGGAATTGTACATGTAGTATCTACAGTAACGTGCATAATAGGGACTTTATTAAGTAACTACAATGCTGATGCTGAGAACAACGTCGATTAAAAACAGGAAGTTATATTTTCCCTATGAATCTTGTGATACTCTAAAATCATTTAATAGGTTGTTTCTCTACATGTATATCAAAACTATTTTAAAAACTGAATATGGAACACTGCGCAAAATTTAAAACATACATTTTAAAAAGTACATGTAACTGTCATGGTTCACCTTCTCTGGCACACAACACACAATTTTGGTCATTTAAGTTCATTGTTTTTCACAGGATGGCAAAGAAATGTACCAAGAATTATACAATCGTCATGTGACCCAGGTGCACGGCCATTGTCGCCATTTTGTATTGCTTGATTTTGTTTAGTGATGTTCCCATTGCTGTTGGCACTGTGGTTTTTAACTCCCTAATGTTAAAAAGCTGACTTTTGTCCTCATTTTTCAACATAACAGGCCCTTTAACATTACACTGTATGTTTAAATGATTGACCTACTTCCTTTCCTTTACTTTCACGATACTGTGAAGATTTGTCACTCGAGAGTCTTCTTCATCAGATGATGAGTGCTTTCTTTTTCGTATAGAGCCTTTTGAGGTCAAGCCAACAGTCTTAACAACATTGCTGCTTGTCTTTTGTTTCTAAACATATTAAATAACAAATAACTGACATTTTGAAGTCAATATCATACCATTACAGCTTTATGACCCACCCCATGGACAAAATCCATCCTGAACAATCACACAAACAGACCTTGTATGACAATTTAACAGTTTTTATACAAAATTTTTAAATCCAGCCAGGCTAAAATATAGCAATTACAAATAGAATTTAAAAATAATACAATGGTACAATGTACTAAAGGTATTGCTCTACAGATGTCAGGATACATGTATTTGTCATCTTTTACACTTTCCCTGCACAAAAATCGACAAACTAGACTCCAAAACAAAGCTTTTTGCTCAATTGTCAAGTTGTTTCCAACTTAGACCCTATGGTACTCCCGGGATGTCAAAACAGACATTTTGTAGTCTGCTTCGTTTCCATCAAGCTGTAAATGTAACGTGAACCCTGTCATTGCAAACTTACTTTCTGTCTTCTCAGAAGACTTATAACCTTGGCTTATTTGCTCTTCTCTTGCTTCTGTTCTATGAGGGCTTCTTCGTCTTTCTTTTTTCTCCCTAATTTTAACAGGTTCTGTCTTTGTTGTTTGCAGTGCTGTAGGTTCCTTTGCCAATATACTTGACTGCTCAGTATTTTCTGCCAAAATGAAATTAAATAATGCAGGTTAACATGCGAGTCAATGTGGGACTTATGATAATTATGCCAATCTTGGTTTAAAACATCAGCTGGGGTCACTATGTCACCAAGGAGTTTAGTCCTAGTCATAGTAATAGTAATTTTTTCTTGAACAATTGTGTCCAAGGGGGAAAGGTGCAATGAGGTTAACCCTATGTGAAGCACCAACCTGTGAGACAAGGCCAGACCACAAAAGGAACTACATGTACATGTACAGTTCCGCTCAGAGCTAAGCAAACACAAAACGCGTGTACTAAACGAACCCCTCACGCATTAAAATGGCCAACACGTTTTTGCCAACGCAAAAGCACCACGCGTTTTTCCGAACACGTTAGCCTTTGTTATTCATAACCAACATTCCATTTGTGATGCTTTGTTATGGCAAACAAAGCACAACTTCAGCTCAAAACAAATGTGTGATTTGTAAATCCAGGCAAACCAAAATTCAAAATCAAAACACAGCAAATTAACAAGCGCAGTGGAAAATTTGGCCGTTCGCAGAACCGCTTTGTAATGCTACCACTGAACTAAGGAGCCTAATGATGTTGCCGCGTAATGGAGTACAAGTTTTAATAGTTGATTGTTAGTTCACCCTTAGGCTCGCACGAGGCGTAGCCTCGTTTTTGGTGCTAAGCTTGTTTTCGTCCTATAACACCATGCAATTGCTGTTTTCACTTGTTATCTTGACAGACATGTTAAACTTGTGATTTTCTGCACACCTATAAGCTTGACGGTAGCTGCAGCTTGAATGACCTTAAAAACAGGGATCAACATGAAAGCCATATTTTGGCTGGGTATTATATTTTTAATGGGGGAGAAACCTTGACTACAAATGGATCGTTTTCGAAATATAACATTACGTTTTGTTAAAAACACCGCATTATCTACAACTTGTAGTATGCGTTTGAGGAAATGAACAATATTTCAAAAATTATAGATCTTTAGGTGCTTTTTATAGCCTCTTAAAGATCTATAATTTTCGAAAAATATTGTACATTTCCTCAAACGCATACTAACAAATTGTAGATAATGCCGTGTTTTAACAAATCGCATTGTTATACTTTTGAAAACGATCCACTCAGTCCGACTTTTTAGACATTTTCTATTGTGGTCACGTGACATACCAAATATGG
>JAHPZR010018277.1:0-18237 GCA_019787425.1 Platygyra sinensis | reverse complement strand
AGAGACTGCCACTTAATAATGGTTCTTGAACTGAGTGGAGTGCAATCTGGTCTGAACAGCGCGAATTCGATTTGAAATCACAAGTATGATTTCAGACCAAAATTGCACTACTGAAGTTCAATTGCCACTTTATTAGATCCATTCTGAAATCGCACAATTTAATTAATTTGCCAATAATTAATTTAGTTTTGATTTTGCTAAACAATGTCTTTTTGTCTTTCATTTCTGCAATGTGATTGGCTAGTTTAAAAGCCTTAAAATCTGATATTTTTTGTTGGTTGTTTTACTGTCTCATTCTCTTGGCTGAGAAAAAGATGCGATTTAGAGCAAAAGATAGTGTGATTCGTAAATAAAATCGTACCGCAGAGAGCCAATGGCATTGCAAGGGTTATTCAGTGCTTTCAAAATGAACGTAATAAAACAAAGAAACTCGACCGACACGATACGACCGACACACTGTAGCCGATCGATAAGAATGAAATGAAATGAAATCACAGTGCTTTAGACTCGCAGAGCCTAAGAGCACTCCGGCTACTCTACCTAAATAATTCTCAGGTTTTCCTGTTCACGGTTAGCTCACGATGATAATTGCGCTTTGCCTGAAAATTACCCAAAAATGTGATCACGAAATCTGTGACGTTAATGGAGTCCCACATACTTAGGTATGTTTTTGGTTAACTGCGGATTATTTCATCAAAGGACAGCTCATAATGCAACCTCAATCTTCGATGTTCTTCACTGAGTGAATCAACCCCATCAAATCATCAACCTCCCATTTTTTTAAACTAAAATCATGTCACAGTCTTTGATGGTGTTCAAACGATGAGCTATAAGTGATGACTGTGGAGTCCTTTAGCTTCTCACGCACTACGTTCCAGATTGTCTTTTCTGTTTCTGGGTCAACATGTGAGGTAGGCTCATCTAATATGATGATCTTGCTTCGTTGCAAAAGCACGCGCGCCAAGCAAACCAGCTGTCGTTCTCCACGCTGACATTTGCACCATGTTCCAGCAGCTCGTGATCCAGCTGACCCTCAAAGCTTCCCACCAACACAACCTCTAAAGCTCTCCTTAAGTCTACGTCATGAAACTGCTCCTCAAGATCGAGGTTTTTTTCTAAACGATCCACTAAAGAGAACTGGGCTTTGGCCAAGAACGGATATACGTCGTCGGGCCTCTTGTAGCGGAGCTTTAGCGAGGCTCCATACTTAAGAAAAATTGGGTAACTCATCAAGCCGAGAAAATTTGGTTATGACGTCAGCGTACGAGCGAACGAACGCCGTCCGTACAGACTCTGGGTGTGGAGGAGGGGCGTCTCGTGGTAAGTCTCACGGGGATCTAAGGAATGCCATCTTACTCGGCAGGATTTGTCAGAAAAAAGAGACTCATTTGTATTTGTTATGTCAACAAACGTTCGGGACGTTGATATAACGTTTAAGATAGAGTTTATCTAAAAGCACAACATAAAAGAGAACGACAGAGAGCAAGAATTAACAGTGGAAAAAGTGGCGAAGATCACGAAAGAGCGCCCGCGGCTCAGGGCAAGAAAGGAGGCGAGATAGCAATGCGGAACACTGAACAATGTCGTGAATTGAATCGAGTCTGGGCTAAAGCAAGGAGATGAGAACAATACCGAATAATGCCTTGAGACAGGGCGAGTTAGGAGCTTTAGAAAAGAACTGAAATGCTTGAAAAAATTGACTCAGAAGACTACTAAATTTCGCGCGTCGTGATATTTAATGTGCAGTTGTGCAAGCAAAGTCGCATGATTTCATCAGGTGACCAAAGAGAGAAATCAAACGTGTTATGCGCGTATAGAGGAATTACAGGAAGGTCGGAACACAGCGGGAAAAAGTCGTTAATTCTTTGGTCTATCGAAAAGATTTGTTCAGTTCAGTCTTCGCAACTTTTGCTGGAAGTTCTGGCGATAGGATTCACACTGAAGTGAACTGCCAAAATGTGGTAAGGCGACTTTATTGCATATAGAAACGTTTGCGTTTTCCATAAAAAAATATATCCAGTTGCTTCAGCGATATAAGTTTATAAGTTAATGTTATATCTTCAATGTTTAAAGCGTCCTTGATTTTCTGATTTGGAACCATGCTGTGAGAAATGTGATAAATTTCAAAGGCTAGAGTTGTTGTTGATTATGAATATGCACAATTCAGTAAATATTGTAAACAGAACTTAAGGTAATTCCTTAGTATTGCATTGCGCATCCCTACTGCGCACGATTTTTGCGTCATCAGCGCGCGCACACGAGCACGTGCACGTGCAAAACGTAAGAGATTTCCCTGAAACTAAGCTCGATAACGGAATAAATTCTCCTTTTTCTCTTAAACGAGCACGGTGACCCCCGATTTTTCTTTTAGGTATTTGCTAAGAACGGTCTAATGAAAAACATATTTGAAAAGGAAAAAAAGTTTGATAGTAGAACATGATTTTTTTTGGAAAATAGTTCCCAACTGGGTGTATTTTGACCAAGGCGAGGACTTCAAGTTAACCACGGAACTATCCGAAAAAGTGCAATATTCCCGCAACCAGGCAATCAAAAACGGCTTAAATGAAGCAATACTGCTTATTTCAATAAATGAAGTTTTACTTTCAAGACAAAACTTTGTTCCTTTCAAGTAACCAAGATTTAATTCTGTATGAAGGTGATTCGAACTTTTAACTCGCAACCAGTAAAAATACTCCATTTTAAGAACTTGCTGACGCGTAAACAAGCACGGTGACCCCACTTTTTTATTGCATTTTTATAATGTTCATACCATGAATGTTCATTACGCCAAGTTTCAAAAAAAGTTTGATAGTAGAGCAATTTCAAGGGAATTACCTTAAGTAGTTTTCTGTCGTTTCTCGCGAGAGATTACTGTTTTGTTACGTTTTGAAGTTTTTCTTTGTTTTAGTAGGGACAGCCACTTCGTAGACTGCTAAAATTTCTTCCTCTGTTTACAGTTTTGAAGAAGGAAGAGTATCGTTTTATTTGCTGTTTGACAGCTCCTGACGCTCGTCAGCTTAATTGTTGTCATGCATACTACGTCTACAAATTATAAAGACTTCTTCGTTTTGTTTGCTCAATTTATTGGGTTTGCTGAAATGCCTTACTGAATTTCTCTTAAGGTTATCGGTTTAAATGGTAAAACTGCGGCCGAAAAAATGACTGCAAAGCCGTAGCAAAATAATGTTCAATAATGCTTTAGCACCAATAATTATTAAAACTCGAACGCAATCTTTACCGAATTTTTGAGCAACATTGTCTGCAATCCTTTGTTTGATTCAGGCGTAGTGTATGCATATTTAGTTTTTCCTCCGTTTTGTGTGGTTGAAATTTCAAGTGGATGATTAGTACTGCACTAGACTTGTTGATGTAGCAAGTATGGAATGTGTAATTAACCAAAATACTAAACCCCTAGGCTTTTCTGAAACCTGGTAATTACTAATAGCACCTCCATATCCCCTCTTGCAACATGAACTATTTTTTTCTGCATCAATCAGTGATCCTGCATGCAAAGAAAGCTCTACACTGAGTTTGATTTGCTATTTGATTTCATCAGTGCCACTGTATTTGGTCGGGGAAACATGGTCACTCATTTTTCAATTTTTTTTGGGTGGGTTACGAGTTCTAGCTCTGTTGCATTTAGGATATCTTTCTTATCCATTTAGCTGTAATGTTATCAATGTTATTAAGCATATGTAAGCTTGCTGACCAAATGTACCTCTGCATAAAAACATGAGAGTGTACATAGTATAACTTACTTAGAGCTTACTTATCATTTTGACATAATTTTATAACTAATGGAGTCACACAGTAAATTGACAGTTCCTGTAGTCCACAGTCTTAGTGGAGAAAAAAAGCACATCACTTATTGAAATTGAATTATAGAATTATTATTGAAAGCTTACATGTAAGTATTCATCAATAAAATGTTGTTTTTAACATTTATGCCAGACTGATTGATTTAGTCATTGTGATTGTTCCAATTTTGTGGCAGAGAATGGATCTCATTTCATTCCCGTATGCTGTTTTAATACTGTACTTCTGTCATACCTTTAACTGTATCTTAGTCACTTTTGGGAAGTGTCCTGAGGCTATGTAGAATTCCAGTAGTTTTAAGAAGTAGTATTAATAAACATTTTATGAAAGAAACTGAACTATTGATGGATGCACAACATAACAGCAAATAGCAATGCACGATTATGTTATAAAATATATGTACAAATTCACACCACCAATGAAGTCAATTGTAAACATTGTAACATATAGATTTAGCCAAGCCTTAAAGTGGAGGTCCTGGGCCAGGTTGTTCAAATCCGGATTAAGCTAATCCAGGATAAGTGAGAATTTTTATTTCGAGTTTTGTAACATTGCAGTGAGGTTTTCTGTTTATATTGTTTGGACCTCTGTTTTGAGCTTCAACAATCTCAAACTACATAACATAAAAGCAATGAAATTATACCTTCTGAAAATCCAGCGCTGATTAGCAAATTAACCTAACCTGAGCCCATAATACAAGCAAAAACCAGTTGTTTGTCAGCAGTCAACGTTTTTAAAAAAAAAAAAAACATGTGCCCTTGATGAGCTCAAAACCTGAGCTAGTGATATGGTCACATGATACTGGTCAGCAGATACCTTGTTTTGACTGCTGTCAACTGACAACAACATGGATTTTCAATATCATATATGTATGATCAAACCAAGGCTGCATGACTTGGCTTTAGGTGGAGTATGGCAACCATGTTCCACAGAGTTGGCGTCGATCCACACCACTATGCACGCATGTGGTTGTTTTATAGTTATGGGGCTCTGATTTGTGACAGCCAACAGAGCTCTGCTTGAAAACGGCCAGGCTTTCAGGTCAAAATTTGAAATTTTTTTTAAGTTTCTTTTTGTCCCTAAACCCCTATATTCAAATTAAAAAATAAAATAAAATAATAAAGATAGGTCACCATTCTCGCAAAAGAGATAAGATGGGGCCAATCTTGCCCCATTTTTGCCTGTACTCGTGCTAATCTCGCGCGTTATTCATTGGTCCCACGTTACATTTTGCGGTAGCTAAAAGTACAGTTTATCGAAGTAAAACTCGGAAGAAAACTTGACAAGGAAGAAAGTATGGGAACAATATATAAAATTTGTGGTAAAAAATCGCACCATTTAAAACGAGGTGGACGAAATGCGTTCGTCGAGTCGATGTTTTTGTAGTCATAATTTACATCCTAGAGCAACGGTTTTGTGCACGCTTTCGACTATATCTTTTTTTTTCCTTTTGATAATTTTTTAAAATTTTTTTTCTTAGATTAAAGAAGATAACATGGGCACTATTATTATGCAATAAAAAATATAGGTCACCATGCTCGTTTAAGAGAAAACGAACTTTTATTTCGCTGTCAAGCCGTGCTTGTGGGAAATTTCTTACCGTTTGCTCGTGCACGTGCTCATTTGCGCGCGTTAATGACGCAAAAACCGTGCGTAGTAGAGATGCGCAATGCAATACTGAGGAATCACCTTAAAGTACAGAAAAACCCGCAATCTCTAAATATCGTCCACACGTTGATTGATTAGTGCAGAAAATTCAGCCCAATAGCTCTTTACAGCTTTTGAGTGAATGGTAACTTTTCTCATTTGGTATTAAATGTTTAACCAATTGCGGGTGCCCTGCAATTTCGGACTGAAACTACATCTGATTGTTCACTGATTTGCCTCACATGTTGAATTATCTTATTTATTAACAAGTAAAGCTCCGCTTTTTGGGCTTGCCTAAATCTATATATTAGATTGATTTCTTTTATTCGAATCCCATCCACCACTATCTCTCCTTCCGCGTCAGGCATGCGCATAAGAGCTACCACAAAATATTACTTCCCGGCGCCAGTGCGCCTGCAACACCGACCTTTGTTCCTGCTTTAATGTTGAGATTGATTCTCTTCAGCACTTGAGGGCCCCCTGGATAGTAAATCAAAGAACATCTTGGAATGTGATATTTCCTTCGCTTGGCCAGTGATCCGGGGGAAAACCTTTCCACTTTATATCCCGGCTCAGATTCAAGTTTGGTGTACGTCATAACTCGTTCAACTGACGTCATTAGGTTCTCGACGTCCGAGGCTTTTCTGGTAGCGTATTGAGTCTGAGACACAGTCTGAATGGCGTAAACGAGTGCAAGTCCTGCTGAAGCTGAGTAAAACAATGACAACTAATGAACAATTATTGAACGAGGTTGGGAAAAATATCGCGATTTGTCGCGAGCAGATTAAGATGGTTCCGCTCGAAATTCGAGCAATAAGTGCAACAACCTTTACTAAAACTCTACTCAGAGCACGTTAACATTTTTTAATTCTAATTAAAACGTCTCACTGTAATTCATTTTCTAGCTGAACCCGCGATTAAGGCGGGGGGTCCACATGAAAGCCGTTATTTTGGCTGAGTATTATGTTTTAATGCAATTATCTCGTTTACGTTTCAAGCAATCAAGAATATGTATGCTCATTTCACATACATGTACCTAAGTTTTGGGTCGTTTTTTAAATTTTTGGGGGATTTTTAGGTATATTTGGAGATAAATAGTTTTCTCAAAGGATTAGTAAAATCTAGGGAAATAGGAAATTTTGAAGATTTGGTGTTGTTTTAAAATTAGAGTTTGAAGTTAAAAATTGGTAGATATACTCCAAACAGTTGCCCAACAACCTGGGGTGCCATTGTGCGGTCGGGCAACTGTCTGGTGGTGTTCCATAGCTCTTTTTTACCCTTTCAACCTCTCTTTAAACTTACCAAAATTGCACTTAAATTCAGGTGTACCCCCGCCTTAAGGACCTGTTTACATGGAGGCGGGGGACCCCAGGTAGGTGAGGTAACGCGCCTCTCCATATAATCTCTCATTTTTATTTAATCATGTTTACATGATAGGTGGGGTAACCCGCCTAGGCGGGTTGCCCGGTCTGCCAGGTAGGGTAATCCTGTCAGCCGGGGTCCCATATTGCCATGTAAACGACTCAAGGTGGGGTAACCCGCCTAGCCGGGGTCGAGTTCATGCTACATTTGCAACAACGTCTAGTAACATCACCCCGGGACTCCGGGTTGTAAGTTTGCATGTAAACGCGGACCATTTCTCGACCACGGCTAGGCGGGTTACCTCACCTACCTGGGGTCCCCCACCTCCACGTAACAGTTAATTGAAACATAAATAAGCTCAAATTCATTTTTCTTTGCGGGGTCAGCTTGAGAACTTAAGCATCAAGAAGTTATTTTTACTTTTATTCAAAATGTTACTAGTTGTGAAGGTTGTTTTAGTAACTTAATTTTTGCCATTATTACTCAAGTATTCGGCAGAGATCATTTTAACTGCACTGACAAATCACGATATTTTGGCACTAACCAAGTTCAGCTGAATTGTTTATCATTATCACCAAGCAGTTTTCATATTTAAATCACTCTCTGACAGCTCAGGGAAGCGATCTGCCATTTTTCACACGAAAGCGCGGTTTCAATTTCAATTACGTATGACTGGTACTTTGCATGAGCAGCCATTATTTGTAAGTAGTTATTTGCAGGTCACGTGGTGAGTTGTCGGCCAATGGAAAGGAAGAAAAAATTATCGAATGATAATAGCTAATACTTAGAGAGAGAAAAAGAGAACGAGAAAAAAATATCACGCTCTTAAAAGCAAATCTCTAAAAGGCACTTGCGAGTACACATTGTGCCTCTGTTTCAAAGCGAGTCTAAGGCCCGGTTTAAACGTCGAACTTTTCATGTACCGAACCTAATACCTATTTGGGTCGACCCGAATAATTAAGTTCGGCAGTATGATTCATACGTCGAACTTTTCATGTACCGAACTCAATATCCGCCAAGAGGAAAACGGCCAGTGAATTTTCCACTTGTACACTTAACAGAACATAATAAACACTCTTCAATGGGACAGCAGACATCTGTGATATTTATTTAGCATCAGCTGGCTGATGCTATTTACTGTGATAGCGGAGCTCCGGCGGCCCGAAGGGCCGCCAAGCGGAGCCCCATAATTATAGAAAAAGGAACCACGCGTATGCATAGAAATAGGAACCCATGCAACTCTTTTCTTATGGTCAAAATGGCTAGCGGCATGGATCACGGGCGCGTGCGCCTAGGCGACGACGACGACGTCGCACAACATGGCGGCATCCAGCTAATACCAAGTCATGCAGTCTTGGATTACAGCATATCATTCTTTATTTTTTTCTCAAGCATCTGAGCGGGCCGGATGCCTAAATCCTCGAATTTGATTGGCTAATCTTACACACGTGACCGGTCCAGCTTTTTACGATACGGCCCACGGGCCGGATTTTTTCCCGCTGCCTGCCCCACTGCCTAAATTTCGCTCCTAAAAGTTAGCGGTAATCGGCAATCTTTTGCCTTTTTTACACATCCATCGACGATTAGTCACCACAAGTTTATCTCGGTTCTCTTTGAAATGGCAAGGAAAGTCAGTGTAAGTAAATTGAGTTGAGTGTTTTGAAGTTGTGAAAGTTTGCTTGGTTGTTTGTAGCTTGGCGCTGTAATGGCGCTTAATCCTGTGTTTCCCTCGCCGTAGAATTTGAGTCAAATTCAGTCAAGTTTACGTTTTTGATCGTTGCTGTATTCAGGAGAATTTCTGTAGAATACACTTAATGAATTTCCTCGCTTTCTGCTATTCAATTTATGGTAGAAAAGTCTGATTTCAGTCAAGTGATTTTTAAAAGTGACGACTGACAGACATTGTTTTTGTAGTAAAACTTCAAACTTCGCACGAAATTTCACACCGGAAAAACAATTTTGGAAAACTTAACTGGTTAAATAAATGCAACTAACATAAAGTAGTTCGGAAACTTTATGTTCTTTAATACATGTTTCTTGGCCTACTACCTGAATTATTCGCTCGTTGCCAAGATTTTTTACAAATCGTTAGTAGACGGCGCGCAAGCCGATTCAATGACAATTAGAGTTGCGTAAACAAACCCATTAGTACTCTGTAAAACCAATTCACTGCAACCAATTCACTAGGTCGGTCCGTATGGGAAAAAACTGTGCCCGGGTCTTGAGTACGGCCCGAGGCCGAAGGCCGAGGGCCGTACTCAAGACCAAGGGCACAGTTTTTTCCCATACGGACCGACCTAGTGAATTGGTGCAGTGAATTGGTTTTACAGAGTACTAATGGGTTTGTTTACGCAACTCTAATTGTCATTGAATCGGCTTGCGCGCCGTCTACTAACGATTTGTAAAAAATCTTGGCAACGAGCGAATAATTCAGGTAGTAGGCCAAGAAACATGTATTAAAGAACATAAAGTTTCCGAACTACTTTATGTTAGTTGCATTTATTTAACCAGTTAAGTTTTCCAAAATTGTTTTTTCCGGTGTGAAATTTCGTGCGAAGTTTGAAGTTTTACTACAAAAACAATGTCTGTCAGTCGTCACTTTTAAAAATCACTTGACTGAAATCAGACTTTTCTACCATAAATTGAATAGCAGAAAGCGAGGAAATTCATTAAGTGTATTCTACAGAAATTCTCCTGAATACAGCAACGATCAAAAACGTAAACTTGACTGAATTTGACTCAAATTCTACGGCGAGGGAAACACAGGATTAAGCGCCATTACAGCGCCAAGCTACAAACAACCAAGCAAACTTTCACAACTTCAAAACACTCAACTCAATTTACTTACACTGACTTTCCTTGCCATTTCAAAGAGAACCGAGATAAACTTGTGGTGACTAATCGTCGATGGATGTGTAAAAAAGGCAAAAGATTGCCGATTACCGCTAACTTTTAGGAGCGAAATTTAGGCAGTGGGGCAGGCAGCGGGAAAAAATCCGGCCCGTGGGCCGTATCGTAAAAAGCTGGACCGGTCACGTGTGTAAGATTAGCCAATCAAATTCGAGGATTTAGGCATCCGGCCCGCTCAGATGCTTGAGAAAAAAATAAAGAATGATATGCTGTAATCCAAGACTGCATTACTTGGTATTAGCTGGATCCGCCATGTTGTGCGACGTCGTCGTCGTCGCTAGGCGCACGCGCCCGTGATCCATGCCGCTAGCCATTTTGACCATAAGAAAAGAGTTGCATGGGTTCCTATTTCTATGCATACGCGTGGTTCCTTTTTCTATAATTATGGGGCTCCGCTTGGCGGCCCTTCGGGCCCCGGAGCTCCGCTATCACAGTAAATAGCATCAGCCAGCTGATGCTAAATAAATATCACAGATGTCTGCTGTCCCATTGAAGAGTGTTTATTATGTTCTGTTAAGTGTACAAGTGGAAAATTCACTGGCCGTTTTCCTCTTGGCGGATATTGAGTTCGGTACATGAAAAGTTCGACGTATGAATCATACTGCCGAACTTAATTATTCGGGTCGACCCAAATAGGTATTAGGTTCGGTACATGAAAAGTTCGACGTTTAAACCGGGCCTTAGACTCGCTTTGAAACAGAGGCACAATGTGTACTCGCAAGTGCCTTTTAGAGATTTGCTTTTAAGAGCGTGATATTTTTTTCTCGTTCTCTTTTTCTCTCTCTAAGTATTAGCTATTATCATTCGATAATTTTTTCTTCCTTTCCATTGGCCGACAACTCACCACGTGACCTGCAAATAACTACTTACAAATAATGGCTGCTCATGCAAAGTACCAGTCATACGTAATTGAAATTGAAACCGCGCTTTCGTGTGAAAAATGGCAGATCGCTTCCCTGAGCTGTCAGAGAGTGATTTAAATATGAAAACTGCTTGGTGATAATGATAAACAATTCAGCTGAACTTGGTTAGTGCAAAATATCGTGATTTGTCAGTGCAGTTAAAATGATCTCTGCCGAATACTTGAGTAATAATGGCAAAAATTAAGTTACTAAAACAACCTTCACAACTAGTAACATTTTGAATAAAAGTAAAAATAACTTCTTGATGCTTAAGTTCTCAAGCTGACCCCGCGAAAGAAAAATGAATTTGAGCTTATTTATGTTTCAATTAACTGTTACGTGGAGGTGGGGGACCCCAGGTAGGTGAGGTAACCCGCCTAGCCGTGGTCGAGAAATGGTCCGCGTTTACATGCAAACTTACAACCCCGGAGTCCCGGGGTGATGTTACTAGACGTTGTTGCAAATGTAGCATGAACTCGACCCCGGCTAGGCGGGTTACCCCACCTTGAGTCGTTTACATGGCAATATGGGACCCCGGCTGACAGGATTACCCTACCTGGCAGACCGGGCAACCCGCCTAGGCGGGTTACCCCACCTATCATGTAAACATGATTAAATAAAAATGAGAGATTATATGGAGAGGCGCGTTACCTCACCTACCTGGGGTCCCCCGCCTCCATGTAAACAGGTCCTTAAGGCGGGGGTACACCTGAATTTAAGTGCAATTTTGGTAAGTTTAAAGAGAGGTTGAAAGGGTAAAAAAGAGCTATGGAACACCACCAGACAGTTGCCCGACCGCACAATGGCACCCCAGGTTGTTGGGCAACTGTTTGGAGTATATCTACCAATTTTTAACTTCAAACTCTAATTTTAAAACAACACCAAATCTTCAAAATTTCCTATTTCCCTAGATTTTACTAATCCTTTGAGAAAACTATTTATCTCCAAATATACCTAAAAATCCCCCAAAAATTTAAAAAACGACCCAAAACTTAGGTACATGTATGTGAAATGAGCATACATATTCTTGATTGCTTGAAACGTAAACGAGATAATTGCATTAAAACATAATACTCAGCCAAAATACGGCTTTCATGTGGACCCCCCGCCTTAATCGCGGGTTCAGCTAGAAAATGAATTACAGTGAGACGTTTTAATTAGAATTAAAAAATGTTAACGTGCTCTGAGTAGAGTTTTAGTAAAGGTTGTTGCACTTATTGCTCGAATTTCGAGCGGAACCATCTTAATCTGCTCGCGACAAATCGCGATATTTTTCCCAACCTCGTTCAATAATTGTTCATTAGTTGTCATTGTTTTACTCAGCTTCAGCAGGACTTGCACTCGTTTACGCCATTCAGACTGTGTCTCAGACTCAATACGCTACCAGAAAAGCCTCGGACGTCGAGAACCTAATGACGTCAGTTGAACGAGTTATGACGTACACCAAACTTGAATCTGAGCCGGGATATAAAGTGGAAAGGTTTCCCCCGGATCACTGGCCAAGCGAAGGAAATATCACATTCCAAGATGTATCTTTGATTTACTATCCAGGGGGCCCTCAAGTGCTGAAGAGAATCAATCTCAACATTAAAGCAGGACAAAGGTCGGTGTTGCAGGGCGCACTGGCGCCGGGAAGTCATCTTTTGTGGTAGCTCTTATGCGCATGCCTGACGCGGAAGGAGAGATAGTGGTGGATGGGATTCGAATAAAAGAAATCAATCTAATATATAGATTTAGGCAAGCCCAAAAAGCGGAGCTTTACTTGTTAATAAATAAGATAATTCAACATGTGAGGCAAATCAGTGAACAATCAGATGTAGTTTCAGTCCGAAATTGCAGGGCACCCGCAATTGGTTAAAATTTAATACAAATGAGAAAAGTTACCATTCACTCAAAAGCTGTAAAAGAGCTATTGGGCTGAATTTTCTGCACTAATCAATCAACGTGTGGACGATATTAAGAGATTGCGGGGTTTTTCTGTACTTTAAGGTGATTCCTCAGTATTGCATTGCGCATCTCTACTACGCACGGTTTTTGGCGTCATTAACGCGCGCAAATGAGCACGTGCACGAGCAAACGGTAAGAAATTTCCCACAAGCACGGCTTGACAGCGAAATAAAAGTTCGTTTTCTCTTAAACGAGCATGGTGACCTATATTTTTTTATTGCATAATAATAGTGCCCATGTTATCTTCTTTAATCTAAGAAAAAAAATTTTAAAAAATTATCAAAAGGAAAAAAAAAGATATAGTCGAAAGCGTGCACAAAACCGTTGCTCTAGGATGTAAATTATGACTACAAAAACATCGACTCGACGAACGCATTTCGTCCACCTCGTTTTAAATGGTGCGATTTTTTACCACAAATTTTATATATTGTTCCCATACTTTCTTCCTTGTCAAGTTTTCTTCCGAGTTTTACTTCGATAAACTGTACTTTTAGCTACCGCAAAATGTAACGTGGGACCAATGAATAACGCGCGAGATTAGCACGAGTACAGGCAAAAATGGGGCAAGATTGGCCCATCTTATCTCTTTTGCGAGAATGGTGACCTATCTTTATTATTTTATTTTATTTTTTAATTTGAATATAGGGGTTTAGGGACAAAAAGAAACTTAAAAAAAATTTCAAATTTTGACCTGAAAGCCTGGCCGTTTTCAAGCAGAGCTCTGTTGGCTGTCACAAATCAGAGCCCCATAACTATAGAAAACCACATGCATGCATAGAAATAAAAAAAAACCATACAACTCTGTTTTCATGGCCAAGATGGTTAGTGGTGTGGATTGACGCCAACTCAGTGGAACATGGTTGCCATACTCCACCTAAAGCTAAGTCATGCAGCCTTGGTTTAATCATACATATATGATATTGAAAATCCATGTTGTGGTCAGTTGACAGCTGTCAAAACAAGGTATCTGCTGACCAGTATCATTTGACCATATCACTAGCTCAGGTTTTGAGCTCATCAAGGGCACTTTAAAAAAAAAAAAATGTTGGCTGCTGTCCAGCTACTGGTTTTGGCTTGGATTATGGGCTCAAGATAGGTTAATTTGCTAATCAGCATTGGTTGTTCAGAAGGTACAATTTCATTGCTTTTATGTTATGCAGGTTGAAATTGTTAAAACTCAAAACAGAAGTCCAAACAATATAAACAGAAAACCTCGCTGCAATGTTACAAACTGAAATAGATATTCTCACTTATTCTATATTAGCTTAATCCGGATTTGAACAACCTGACCCAGGACCTCCACTTTAAGGCTTGGCTAAATCTATATGTTACAATGTTTACAATTGACTTATTGGTGGTGTGAATTTGCACATGTATTTTATAACATAATCGTGCATTGCTATTTGCTGTTATGTTGTGCATAGTTCAGTTTCTTTTCAATTAAAATATTTTATTAATACTACTTCTTAAAACTACTGGAATTCTGCATAGCCTCAGGACACTTCCCAAAAGTGACTAAGATACAGCTAAAGGTATGACAGAAGTACAGTATTAGAAACAGCATACGGGAATGAAATGAGATCCATTCTCTGCCACAAAATTGAAACAATCACAATGACTAAATCAACCAGTCTGGCATAAATCTTAAAAACAACATTTTATTGATGAATACTTACATGTAACTTTCAATAATAATTCTATAATTCAATTTCAATAAGTGATGTGCTTTTTTTCTCCACTAAGACTGGACTACAGGAACTGTCAATTTACTGTGTGACTCCTTTAGTTTTAAAATTAGTCAAAAATGATAAGTAAGCTCTAAGTAAGTTATACTATGTATAGTCTCAATTTTTTATGCAGAGGTACATTTGTTCAGCAAAGCTTATATATGCCTTAATAACATTGATAACATTACAGCTAAATGGATAAGAAATGTAGCCTAAATGCACCAGAGCTGAACTCGTAAACCCACCCAAAAAAAAAAAAAAAAATTGAAAAATGAGGGCCATGTTTCCCCCGACCAAATACAGTGGCATTGATGAAAATCAAATAGCAAATCAAACTCAGTGTAGAGCTTTCTTTGCATGCAGCATCACTGATTGATGCAGAAAGAAATAGTTCATGTTGCAAGAGGGGATATGGAGCTGCTATTAGTAATTACCAGGTTTCAGAAAAGCCTAGGGGTTTAGTATTTTGGTTAATTACACATTCCATACTTGCTACATCAACAAGTCTAGTGCAGTACTAATCATCCACTTGAAATTTCAACCACAACAAAACGGAGGAAAAACTAAATATGCATATCACTACGCCTGAATCAAACAAAGGATTGCAGAAATGTTGCTCAAAATTCGGTAAAGATTTGCGTTCGAGTTTTAATAATTATTGGTGCTAAAGCATTATTGAACATTATTTTGCTACGGCTTTGCAGTCATTTTTTCGGCCGCAGTTTTACCATTTAAACCGATAACCTTAAGAGAAATTCAGTAAGGCATTTCAGCAAACCCAATAAATTGAGCAAACAAAAACGAAGAAGTCTTTATAATTTGTAGACGTAGTATGCATGACAACAAATTAAGCTGACGAGCGTCAGGAGCTGTCAAACAGCAAATAAAACGATACTCTTCCTTCTTCAAAACTGTAAACAGAGGAAGAAATTTTAGCAGTCTACGAAGTGGCTGTCCCTACTAAAACAAAGAAAACTTCAAAACGTAACAAAACAGTAATCTCTCGCGAGAAACGACAGAAAACTACTTAAGGTAATTCCCTTGAAATTGCTCTACTATCAAACTTTTTTTGAAACTTGGCGTAATGAACATTCATGGTATGAACATTATAAAAATGCAATAAAAAAAGGGGTCACCGTGCTTGTTTACGCGTCAGCAAGTTCTTAAAATGGAGTATTTTTTACTGGTTGCGAGTTAAAAGTTCGAATCACCTTCATACAGAATTAAATCTTGGTTACTTGAAAGGAACAAAGTTTTGTCTTGAAAGTAAAACTTCATTTATTAAAATAAGCAGTATTGCTTCATTTAAGCCGTTTTTGATTGCCTGGTTGCGGGAATATTGCACTTTTTCGGATAGTTCCGTGGTTAACTTGAAGTCCTCGCCTTGGTCAAAATACACCCAGTTTGCGAACTATTTTCCAAAAAAATCATGTTCTACTATCAAACTTTTTTCCTTTTCAAATATGTTTTTCATTAGACCGTTCTTAGCAAATACCTAAAAGAAAAATCGGGGGTCACCGTGCTCGTTTAAGAGAAAAAGGAGAATTTATTCCGTTATCGAGCTTTGTTTCAGGGAAATCTCTTACGTTTTGCACGTGCACGTGCTCGTGTGCGCGCGCTGATGACGCAAAAATCGTGCGCAGTAGGGATGCGCAATGCAATACTAAGGAATTACCTTAAGTTCTGTTTACAATATTTACTGAATTGTGCATATCATAATCAACAACAACTCTAGCCTTTGAAATTTATCACATTTCTCACAGCATGGTTCCAAATCAGAAAATCAAGGACGCTTTAAACATTGAAGATATAACATTAACTTATAAACTTATATCGCTGAAGCAACTGGATATATTTTTTTATGGAAAACGCAAACGTTTCTATATGCAATAAAGTCGCCTTACCACATTTTGGCAGTTCACTTCAGTGTGAATCCTATCGCCAGAACTTCCAGCAAAAGTTTGCGAAGACTGAACTGAACAAATCTTTTCGATAGACCAAAGAATTAACGACTTTTTCCCCGCTGTGTTCCGACCTTCCTGTAATTCCTCTATACGCGCATAACACGGTTTGATTTCTCTCTTTGGTCACCTGATGAAATCATGCGACTTTGCTTGCACAACTGCACATTAAATATCACGACGCGCGAAATTTAGTAGTCTTCTGAGTCAATTTTTTCAAGCATTTCAGTTCTTTTCTAAAGCTCTAACTCGCCCTGTCTCAAGGCATTATTCGGTATTGTCTCATCTCCTTGCTTTAGCCCAGACTCGATTCAATTCACGACATTGTTCAGTGTTCCGCATTGCTATCTCGCCTCCTTTCTTGCCCTGAGCCGCGGGCGCTCTTTCGTGATCTTCGCCACTTTTTCCACTGTTAATTCTTGCTCTCTGTCGTTCTCTTTTATGTTGTGCTTTTAGATAAACTCTATCTTAAACGTTATATCAACGTCCCGAACGTTTGTTGACATAACAAATACAAATGAGTCTCTTTTTTCTGACAAATCCTGCCGAGTAAGATGGCATTCCTTAGATCCCCGTGAGACTTACCACGAGACGCCCCTCCTCCACACCCAGAGTCTGTACGGACGGCGTTCGTTCGCTCGTACGCTGACGTCATAACCAAATTTTCTCGGCTTGATGAGTTACCCAATTTTTCTTAAGTATGGAGCCTCGCTAAAGCTCCGCTACAAGAGGCCCGACGACGTATATCCGTTCTTGGCCAAAGCCCAGTTCTCTTTAGTGGATCGTTAAGAAAAAAACCTCGATCTTGAGGAGCAGTTTCATGACGTAGACTTATGGCGAGCTTTAGAGGTTGTGCATTGAAAGAATTGGTGGAAGCTTTGAGGGTCAGCTGGATCACGAGCTGCTGGAACATGGTGCAAATGTCAGCATGGGAGAACGACAGCTGGTTTGCTTGGCCCGGGTGCTTTTGCAACGAAGCAAGATCATCATCCTAGATGAGCCTACCTCACATGTTGACCCAGAAACAGAAGAAACAATCTGGAACGTGGTGCGTGAGAAACTAAAGGACTCCACAGTCATCACTATAGCTCATCGTTTGAACACCATCAAAGACTGTGACATGATTTTAGTTTTAAAAAATGGGGAGGTTGATGAATTTGATAGGGGCTGATTCACTGCCGAAGAACATCGAAGATTGAGGTTGCATTATGAGCTGTCTTTGATGAAATTAATCCGCAGTTAACAAAAACACACCTAAGTAGTGGAACTCCATTTACGTCACAGATTTGTGATCACATTTTTGGGTAATTTTCAGGCAAAGCGCAATTATCATCGTGAGCTAACCGTAAACAGGAAAACCTGAGAATTATTCAGGTAGAGTAGCCGGAGTGCTCTTCAGGCTCAGCGAGCCTACAGCTCTGTTTACACTCTTTCTAGACTATTTAGAGTTAGTTTCGGTGATTTCATTTCATTTCATTCTTATCGATCGGCTACAGTGTGTCGGTCGTATCGTGTCGGTCGAGTTTCTTCGTTTTATTAAGTTCGTTTTGAAAGCACTGAATAACCCTTGCAATGCGATTGGCTCTCTGCGGTGCGATTTATTTACGAATCACACTATCTTTTGCTCTAAATCGCATCTTTTTCTCAGCCAATGAGAGTGAGACAGTAAAACAAACAAACAACAAAAAAAAAAATCAGATTTTAAGGCTTTTTATACTAGCCAATCACATTGCAGGAAAATGAAAGACAAAAAAGCCATTGTTTAGCACCATTAAAATTAAATTAATTATTGGCAAATTAATTGAATTGTGCGATTTCAAAATGGATCAAATAAAGTGGCAATTGAACTTCGGGTAGTGCAATTTTGGTCTGAAATCATACATGTGATTTCAAATCGACTTCGCGCTGTTCAGACCAGATTGCACTCCACTCAGTTCAAGAACCATTATTAAGTGGCAGTCTCTC
>JAHPZR010018276.1:0-24308 GCA_019787425.1 Platygyra sinensis | reverse complement strand
GTGGGATGCCAGAGGCATACCACGGTAAAAATCCGGCTGGGTTTGTTTTTCTTTGTAGGGACAAATTGCAAAGCTAGCCAATAGGACTGCGTAAAATCTTTATCGATTTTTTCTGTTGGTAAGCTGACCAATAGGATTGTAAAAAATGTTTATCGATTTTTGATCGATTTGCCTCATTGAAAAACGTTCCAAAACATGCCTCGCAAAGTCTTCAAACCTTTCCGGTGAAGAAGTTCTTCCTACAACCGCCGCAAAAACATGAAGATCGGAGCGCTTTCAAGTAAGCTGAAGTTTTGACAACAGATCACAAATTTAAAGCAGCTTTTCGGACTTTAGAAACAAAAAATGGCAAAATACATTATTACTTCGAAGTCGAATTCAAGTTTTGGAACGATTGCTAAGGCCACGGGCGTCGAAATGACTGCAAAAGCGGTCGGGAAAACTCAAGCTTTTGCTTTAGCGTGAAGAATAATTTGATTTTGAATCAACATGCGGTCATGCAGGAAAGCACGTCTACGGAATCTTGATCATTTTGTTGCTTTTAAATAGGTTTTTTCGCCTCAGCATGAATGAAAATTTATTGTTATTGAGCATCCTTTCGCATTTCTTTTATTTCGTTCTCTGTATTTGGGAATTTTAGGTTTAAAAGTGAAGAGTATCTCGCACGCTGGATTTCTGCATATTTAATTTACGGCGGCCACCAGCGCGGTTTGTTTATTAGTTAACAATTAGACCCATAGCCCGAAAGGGCTACGGGTCAATAGCCCATGAGGCGAAGCCGAATGGGCTATTGACCCGTGGCCCTTGAGGGCGAAGGGTCTAATATTGTTTTAGTATCACCCAACTAGTCGGACAAAAAAGGCAATAATAAAGTCAGCGAATGCAGGTTAAAGAAATATCTGCTTTGGGAAAAAAACGAAAGAAAAACCTGCCAATTTCGCTACGCGATGACTAATACTATTAGACCCCTAGTAGCGTAGCCAATCAAAATGCAGGATTTGCATTAGTCCACTAGTTGGGTGATACTAATTAAGTTTATTTGCTTTTCGTTCAAATGTTTTTTGGAGTGCTATTCACTGAGCTACTACAGAACTGCCAAGAAAAGAACTAGATGGCCACTAACTTAACATAGTTGAAATACGACTGATCTAAAAATAATTGGCTTGTTTCTGTCGTCTTTTTAAATTTACAACTTTCATCTTTCTTTCGCAGCGCCATGATATTTGGTCACGCAGTGAAGAAATTAATTCAGACTGCTTTCGCTCGCTCTGAAATATTCCAAAAAAAACAGCAGGGAATTAGGGGTGGCTCGCAGGCAATTTCATGCAGGCATCAATGGGTTTATCTTATTTATCTTCAGTAACATAAGACTTTCTTAACGTTTTGCACTGGATGGTTTTCGATTTATTTTTTATTGCGTGACAATGAAAACGATCTGAAGTTTGCAATGAGTTAACGCGTTGTCGAACGTTGCCAACGCATTGAATAGGAAACATATTGCCAACGCATTCCAAAATAATAACAGCGCGTTGGAAAGCGTTTCCAACGGGGGTTGAAAAACGTTCAATGCATTTTTGACTTATCTCCTATGCCGGGTTTTTGCAAACAGGGTCACATACAGACTAACGCATCCCACGGAAACGGCTATAAGACGTCTTGTTAGTATATACTAAAACAGTGGATAGTGTTAAATATGCATGCTGATTGGCTCGTCAAACTCCGAATATCCTGTGCTATTTACCTCTGAGCAACTCGGGATAAATGGTGTCCCGGTTTGCATCCGTGACAAGTGAAGAAATCATCCAAATTAATTTTCTGTGGTGTATATTATCTCACTGTTTTAGTATATACTAAAACAACTATTCACTGAAGTGGAGGTGACTAGCGTTGGATATTTACCTCGCCGCTTTGCAGCTCGGTAAATATCCACCGCTTAAGCCACCTTCACTTCGGTGAGTAGTTGTTAATTATTCCCTCTTATTGAACTCTTTTTGAGAGTGTATACATGTCCACATTACATGTAAAATAACCCCATGATTGTTTCAAAGTGAGATTTTCACATTTTCATGCTCAATAATAAGTATTCAGTACGCGAAACATAATTTGTAAATTGACTAAAATAATTCTCACAGGAAGTCAGTTATACTACAAAATTTGACCTAGTTTTTGACTAATAAACACATTGACAGTAATCGAGGGTTGTTGAAATCAGCTAGATTACAAGGAAATTGGTAGGAATTATACAAAATCCCAGTTCCTCTAGCAGGCACTTCATTCCCCTTCTTCCTCACATTTTACATCTCCTCTGCCCCTTCCCTGTTTATACCTGCAATAATAACAGGCTAGCCAAACATTGCCTATACTACTGTTTGCATAAATCTCATGGATCCTCACTTTATCATAAGTATTGTAAATTGTTTCTGAAAAACCTTTGACAGGATGAATCTATTGAAGGTCATCCTTAAATCTACAAGTCTGGCCATGACTACCTTTTATTGTATATTTTTTTCTCCCAAGTTAACTTTTGCCCAAATCATTAAGCATTTTGCCCAAAATATTTCAAATATTTTTGAAACTGGGGGGCGGGGCACGTGCTACCCACTCCGGCTTGTTGCTTTTGATTAGTTTGAGAATTGCATGCAAATACTTTGCACAAAACCTAACAAACAGTTTCCACAGTTCCTTTAAAATAATCAAGGTTAATTTATTCACCAGAAACTTGGTAGTATATGCAAGCTTCAAAACAGTGTTTAGAATTTCATTGCAATTTTCATGGAGAATTTTTGAACTTTAAGGCAATTCAAATTGGAGGAAACAAAGACAGCTTGCGAGCAGGTCTTAACATGTCAACTGAAAGGAGAAGAAATTAAAGGGGAAGAAGAGCCTGCCTGCACCACTTTAAATTCTTAATTGTGTCAAAAATATGCACAATACTGATTGGCTGATCGTAGGATCAATACATGTGCATGGTGACAGTGATCAGCTTCTGTTTAGAAAAACAACATAATTTGCCACAAAGTGTCTAGACCTGCAACTGTGCCAAAATTTAACAACATGTAAGAATGATTTAATTTCCTTTGAATTTGAGGATACATCATGTACAGTAGAGCAATGCAATGGCGTGGCCTCCCTGGGTAGCAGTATAGCTGCCAAATTTGCCTGGAAGTAAATTTATTCAAGATGGCTGCCAACAAAGGTTCAAGAAAACTGGAAAGAGTGCACAGAAGTGGGCAATCAGGTGGGGCACTGAAAAGATGGTGTAAGGGAAAAGTGGGCATGCCAAGTGGTGGCTGACTTCATGGAAAGGGGTCAGATACTCTCCTGTAAGCTGACGTCATAGAAAGGGGTACCCAATACACCTCTCTATCAGTTGACCTCATGGAAAGGGGATAGATAACCTCCAGGGTTGAAGCTGAGAAAATACTCTCCCGGCTAAGATTATTATTTTGCTGGTCACCATTTTTTGCGGGAGACCTGGAAGAAAAATTTCTCCGCCAATCTTTCACATCTTGAATGCAGGGCTTCAAAGTTTTATGTTTATAAGATGGTGGGCACAGTACACAGATAATAGAAAAAATTAAACAAGTGCTCCAAACGAGATTTTTATTTAATTACTTTTACTTGTTAAGAATTGGGACCGATATACAACTTGATAGTCAGGGATTTATTCCAAACTTTTCATCAAGACAGCTTCAATATCAGGTTCAGACATTGAATGATTGTACATGTGTTACCTAAAAACCGTATGTTGTCCTTTACAGAGTGATTGACTGCCCAAATTAAGCTGGCGATATCCTCTTTCTCAGTCGGTATATTTTGCCAGCAGCTGGAGCTTAGTGACAACCTTGACTCTATCGGATAACACCATGGAAAAAGAGGGGATACCCTATCAGATGAAAATATCATTGGAAAGGGGGGCCACTCTATTTGATGACAGCATGGAAGGGCAAATGTTCTATGGGATGTCATGGAAAGGGGGATACCCTATTGGATGACAACATGGAAAGGAAGGGTGGCCTTTGGGGCCTAACCAATCACAGAGCCGGATTTGGGTCACATGAAAAATTTCAACCAATCAGAATGCAGGATTTTCACATTCCATTCCAGTGCCATTTTGAAAACCATGCACTATTGGAAACAAGCCTATCGGTAACTAGGCAGACAACTAGTGAAGTAGTTGCATCAGGCATTAATCTTTTCTCCTTTCACCTGCTGTTAAAAAAGAATGCCTGATCACAGGTTGGCCAAATTTTAACTACGAAAAATAGAGCAAGAAAATACTCCTTCCATGTGGAGATAGTCTGAAGATGCTAATATTGTTGTGATGGGTCATCTTCAGAACACCTCAAGTGTTATTT
The DNA here is from genome assembly GCA_019787425.1 of Platygyra sinensis. NCBI lineage: Eukaryota > Metazoa > Cnidaria > Anthozoa > Scleractinia > Merulinidae > Platygyra > Platygyra sinensis. The sequence continues at coordinate 19,950 of JAHPZR010018276.1, read as the reverse complement.
AGCTCAATTTATTCATAGGTGTTTAATTTTGTTCCTTTATGTTTAATTTGTCTTTGGAGCATTCTTCAAGTATGAAACCTTGTAATTAAAAATGATTTATGCTTAAAATACCTCAGGAAAAAATCACATATTTTGCATAATTTATCACATAATACCCCATTCTTATTGCAGAATCTGCCCTGAAAATTTCCCATAATTTCTGGGGGTTTTTATTGCACCCTATCAGATTGAAGGTCTGCCTATTGGTTTAACACAAACAATCCCTTTCTTTCCTTGAGCCAATCAGAAGTGTTGGTAAAGCATGGTGATGATTGATTAAACTTCTCAATTTAAATGAATGTATGTGCATGCTCCTTATCTATAGTCTACTACAATACGTTCACAACAGAATGACTAGGACCAGTCCAGTTGTATGTATCATACTTTTTTCTCACAATTTCTGGCATCGCTTTCTTAGTTTCAGGTGACTTAATTTACAATGTACCTTGAAAAACCTTGATTTGAAATTTGGCACTTGAAGGGAAATCACCAAACAAAGTTTTGCATTACGGTAGGCAAGGGGAAATTCCACTTGTAAGTTTAAAACTTGTTGGACTGTGTTTGGTGAAAGGCTGTCATATCAACATGATATTATCTTGGATTTATAGTGGACAAGCCTTGCAGTATTCCTCTCAACCCTTAAAGTGCCTATGAAGTAAAAAAATATTGCCACTTATTTGAAAGGCTTTTTAAAGTAAAAAGAATGGCATTTACCTTATTGCAATATCTTTTTTTGTTTTAGAGATATTTATGTTTTTGTATTATGCAAGTGAGGAATTTGATAGTCAAAAGTGGTCCTTCAAAAACAGTACAACACTCGATCAAGAATACCTCTAGAAATATTATAGCGGTGTTCATCAAACTTGGCATCAGGACTGTACATCACAAAAGAAGCAAAATGACACCTGTCCTGCCTTTGCCATGACAACAGTCATGCTGCTGCTCCTGTTTTAATTAAGACTAAAATTCCCAGATTTTATCCAAAACAAGGATCATCCACTCACAACAGTCTAATGGGGATAGTTAAGGCAATATGGGAACCATTTGTGTGCCGAGCTAAACCCTCTGTCCCACTTTAAAATATTGCAAATGGAGATATTTTATTTTTCACAGAAAGAGACTGGAGCCAAGAGTGTTGCCATGGCAACAGCAAAGTAGCTGTCATTCTCTTTTGTGATGCACGTTTCTGGTGCCAAGTTTGAAGAACACTGCTCCAATATTTCTGGAGATATTCTTGATTAAGGTGATTCCCGAGTAAAAGAATCCGCCATAGATTTCCGATGAAACTTGGTATGATGTCATTACAGTGCAAGGAGATGTTAAAAACGTAATAAAAAGGAGGGGTCACCATACTTGTTTTCATGCTAGGATGCTGACAAATATGGTTATTTAGGTGACTTTTGGTTATCTCAGTGCGCAACAAATAAGCTCGATTATTTTGCAATGCAGCGTGTTACATCACACAGAGTTTGACTTTCTTTAATTGCTTATTCATCTACGTCTTAGAAAAAATGGCTTCAAATACCCTGCATTATTAATTGATATTTTTGTCCTTTAAAGGAAACATAATTTGGACTTACTCTATTGGGCCCGTTACGTCTCTATCTGTAGCATTTATTTCATTCGCCAAAAAAGTAGCCATAGATTTCTGCAGAATTTTTTCTTAGTTATTGCAGATATTGTTCTTATTGAATTTATAGAATAAAAAGTGGGGGTCACCGCGCTCGTTTAAGAGGAAAGGAGCTTTTATCTCGCTATCGAGCTTAGTTTGAGGGAAATCTCTTATGTTTTGTACGCGCTGATGACGCAAGATTTGTGGGCAGTAGGAATGCGTAATGCAAAACTCGGGAATTGTCCTGCTTTAGTGGAACCACCTATGACGTCATAATTTCCTCATTTGCATAATACAAAACGTAAATATTTCTGAAAAGAAAAAGATATTCCCAAAAGGAAAACACCATTCTTCTTTACTTTGAAAAGCCTTTCAAATAAGCAGCAATTAATTATGTTTTACTTCACAGGCACTTTAAACAATGCTTTAAAATCAGCGTTGTATCAGTAGCTCACTTCGTTGGTTAAAGACCAATTTCGATGTACTAAAATTCAGCCTAAAACAATAGGCCTCGGTACAAGGCCTATTGAATTGTGGGAATAACTAACAAGTTTGTGGGGTTTATTCCCCGCCTCTTCCCCAGAGCCTCGTTCTGAGGTCTATTGTTTCAGGCTGAATTTTAACATATCAAACGTACGGAAGCACAACGTTGCAATAGCCCTTTTCACGGTTAATTTTGCTCATTTGCTTAACAATGTAATCTAACGTGGATGCGAGGCAATTTCGGGCTAAAACTACAAAATAGCCCGAAATTGCCTCGTATACATGCTAGATTTATTGTAATGCAAATGAGAAAAAGTTAACCGCGAAAGGGCTATTGTAATCATGTTACAATTTTAATAGACCGTTTTACAGTTGTTGGCTTAGCGACCTGGCCTCTGAATGGCAGCGAGGCTGGAGTTGACCTTGTTTTGATGCAGACCTCACTGCTTTTATTGTGCAAATCAAGTTGTTCTTATGCTGACTAGTCGGCATTTACATGAGAAAAGTAGAGAGGTCTGTATCAAAGCAAGGTCACCTCCAGCCTCGCTTGCATTCATGGCCAGGTAACTAAGCACACAACTGTAAAATGGCCTATTGTTTTTTCTTTGCAATCTTTCAAGGGTTAGCGATTACCGCGTGAACAGCGTGAACAACTTACTGTTGTTGCGACTCGGGCACATGGTATCCACCGTGCACGTGGTAATTTTCTTTTCCATTATTTTTCGAGCCACAGTGGTATGATAGGAATGCGAACCAAAGAAAGTTGCGCCTCTGCAGTCAGTTGAATTTCTCCGAAAAACTATCAGCCTGTCAAATTTTGAGACCAGCTTTTTAACTTCGAATACCTTGGCAATCGACGTAAGATGGCTAAGAAAGTGTCAAGCTTGGAAGTTGCTATTTGATTCACTTGTTGCGAAAGGAAACAGCCGAACGAAGCTGCGTTCTACATCTTTGATAAACGCCAATAACAGCATTTGACGAAAAACTTAAATACTACGGCATTTAATTTAATTCTGAAGTAGAATTTGCTTTCTTTGCCGGATTTATCATTCTTTGGCTGGTTATATCGAAAAAATGTAATTGCAATACTTTTTCTTCGAAGATGAACATGCCAGCACTCTCGTGTGATCTCGGGTGACTGCTAAATTACTAGTACTGTCCTTCCCTGCTAGCAGAGGTCTCTCACGACGAGGCAAAATGAAACGACAGGAGAGACCTCTGCAAGCAGGGAAGTACTGTCCAGTAGCTGTTTGGAATTTCATCGGATTGTGCATGATTGTCACCTTATCGTTCAGTAATGCTGCAAGTCCCCAGTTACTGCTTCTGTGCCAATTCTGAAACTCTACTGCAATTCGAAGAAATGGAAAGATGGTGTTTTGGGGAATTTCAAACAATGTCATCCAAAATTTGCCACTTTCATTACGTCATTTTTTACAGCTACCCTAAAGAGTAATTTGACATTCATGAACAGCTATTTTCTCAGCCTTGACCGTGACGGTGCGATTTGGATACAGTTAATTAGCATAGATTTTGACGATTTTAGTTCTCCATTTGCTCTTGATTGAGAAGAGATATCAAACACTCGAGACAGTGTTTCATCACTGAGCTATCCAAAAACCTCGAATTTCGTCAAAAATACTTCGCTGCGCGTCGAGTTTTAAACTCTCTTCTCGGTGTGTGGATATCCCGATGAAACACTGTCTCTCGTGTTTGATATGTTACATAACCAATGCATCATACATGTCCCTGTCAATGACTTTATTTTAATTTCTCTGTTGCTCAGTGTTTGCGTCTCGTTTGTCATTTTAATTTGGTCAACACTTGAACTGATCAATATCTCAATTCTTCTTGAAATATCTATATGTTGTCGAGTAGAAAAGTTGAGAGAATGAAATAAATCATCACCTTGCATGGGAACATTATCTTGATTCAACTCCAGCAGCTGAAGCGGAAAAATATATATATTTTTGTGATGTCCGATACTGTGGGTGATATTTATCCTGAAGCAAACGTTTCAGTTCCACTTTTTAAGTTTGCTGTTATCTCAAATCGTGACTGTAGCTACGAAGACATAAACGAGTATGCCGGCCAAAATATTTTTTTTTAAACGGGCGCTTTTGGAAAAGCTTCGGCTTTGAGAAGCTTGGGCTACGTGGGCAAACAGTTTTTATCACAGCCTATAACCACGTTAACGTTCCTTTGCATTTTTCCAGTACATGTTTATCGACGTTTGCTAGCTGATGTTGTGGATCAAAATTCAGAAGGGAGAAGACAGGGACTTTTGAAGAACTGAGGGGAACAAGGCAAGATAGTGTGAGGTTAATTCAGTTAGTATTTTCCCCCTAACCGAGAGAATATCTTTCAAAGATGATTATGATTAAGAAATGTTTGAATAGAGTTGATTTCACGAAATTGGTGAAACTGAATTGAACAATAGTGAAAATTTAGTTGCCAATGTGAAACAACCAGAGCAAAGCAAAAGCAGAGGAAGAGCTCGAAGAACACTACTGTTGTTGCTTTCAAATTTAATCCAGTGGTCTGATATTTAATATCAATAGCGCAAAGTGAAAACTTGAAAGTTGATTTGTAAGCGTTTTAAAAGAAAATTCTTCATACGCTTTTGTTATCTTTCAAATTTTATTCTGAGCTTCAAAAAATGAAGAGAATTCGTGGAAAATTCAGCGAATTAGCTTGCAGAATTTTTTGTGCCAGTGTAATCACAGGGAGAACACAATCTTGCTGAGCAAACCAAAAAAACCAGGAAATTTGTAGAGCGCGAAAAGGCCTAGGTACGAGTTTAGCCCTACAGTGTTACGCAGGACTTGTAAGCCGAAAGCGGTTTTCTCTGTAAGGTCACGTAAGATATGACAAAAGGAGAAAACGGTGAACTATTCATTCTTTTCGTTCCTTTATTTACTAGCTCTCTCCCTACTCGGCAAGATTGTGCGCTTCCTGTGGTGTAATCACAGAACGAATCATTGCCGCTACAAAATAGTGATGCAATCATCACATGTGAACACATGGGTTGATTCCGTGCTCTCTTGTGTTATTTTGTAGCGCCAGTGATTTGTTCTGTGATTATTTTAGTTTTCGACAGAATAAGCCGAAGCTTGTAATCAAATCGTCCGTTTTATCAAAAGAAATGTTTCATAAGGAATCGGTGAGCTTGAATTTAGATTATTTATTCATTGACGCACTGCTGCCATTAGACTTCAAAATTTAGCGTGCGAAGTACCAGCATTTGTTAATGGTTTATCATGTTTTGACTTGACATTTTTCTCAGTGTTGATTTATTTTTGACTTCGGTCGTTGTGCTATCTCAATCTTGCAATTTTGAAAGTATTGTAAAATCGTTTCTTGTATTTGAGTGTTGTAAATAAGTTAACTGTTTAATTAGTTGTAAACAAGTAAATGAAACAAAGCAATCAATAAAGTATTCACGACTTTATTTGTCTCTTGTAATGTTTATTATCTTGTTGACTTATAAATAAGCAAATTAACTAAAAACAATTTGCGCTTTTAAAAGGGGCCTGGAAACTAGTCGGAATGTAGGCTATCTCTTTTACAATTTTTTGACTAGGTAGGGTTGCCAACAAGAAAAAAAAATTCTGCGAATTTGAACAGAGTCTAGCTAGAAATCAAATGTATACTTTGACTTTTGATGGGAGAAATCCGTTGCACAAGGCAAGATTTTTCCCGCCAAAAGACTTAGTATATTTTGACTCAAAACCAAACACCATTCAAAAGCGCAGATTTTTTTTCCCAGGGACGATTTTCCCCAAAAAGGCTTAATGTTTTTTCGACTTTTGTTTGGTCCCTTTTAAAAGCGCAATATCTTTAATTGAGAAAAAGTTTCGCGGCGAAAGATTTTTTAAACATTTTGAACTGCGTAGTTGACTTGTCTTCAGTCGCAAATCTCTCATTTTGGATGTTTTAATTTCAACAGGAACGCGGATAATTTCATCGAAAACAATTTTTGAAAATGTTTATCTCCAGAGTCAATCATAGCTCGAAACTAAGACACTTAATTACAAGCTTTGCTCTCTTGTTTGTGACTCCGTCAATGAGCCTCTTGTCAAGGCTTGAAACCTGAAACAAAAGCAAATTGTGTAAGAGAACTTGTAAACACCATAAGAACAGTTTGTAAAACCACAGAACGGCTACTCGATTCAACTGTTACTATTCAGAAAGTAGCAACAAGGTACAGGATCCGAGATGTTGAAACTGAAAGATACTAGCCTCATTGTCTACTTTAAAAGGATAGTAGCCCTATTTCAGCTACAATACGAACAGCGTGGATTTTGGCTGCATTCTTAGGCAAGTGTATCAAATTAAAATTTATTCTTCTGTCAGCCCGAAATAAAGGCAAGTTGTGCTCTTCTCAATGCACACTCATCTTGGCCATCAAATTCCTCTCTTAACCATTTAGGTCTGAGCATTATTTTTAAATCATTTTTTGTTACTTCCCTTGCTAAAGTTATTCGTGAGTATTTATAAAGTACGTTATATTCCCCCAGTTTAGTTTTTTACTCTGTTTTATGAGCAAGTTGTTAAAAATTACAGATTTAAGTGCCAAAATCATCACAATAAATTAACTCGACCATTTATCAAATATCATCATGGATATCGTAAAATGTAAATCGCTTGTTTAAAACTGATTCTCCCTGAATTTTTGATCGGACATCCAGCTCTATAAAAATTGAAGAATTTGCTAAATTTCCGGCACAAACCGATAAATGTAAGCACCTGTACAGTTATTGTATTGTGTTTTATTTAATATGATTTTTAAATGTAAGAAAGTTTTTTTTCTTAACTCTCCCATGGCCAACGCATTTGTATACATATTTTACTGTCAGGTAAGGTGGAGAATTTATCAATATCCTCCTTTATTATTCAACAAATTGTAACTATCCAAATATGGTCATGATGCTCTCGATATCTGTCATCCGTAGGTAACAGATATCCGGCGATATACGTAGCTTCGTACGTGGGAAGAAAAAGTGAAGTGAAAAAATGTCGACAGAAAGGTTTAAAAACGTTACGAGCTTGGAAATCAATTTTCTTATCAATTTGCTGAATAATAAAGCAATTATCCTGCTCAATCTCGCGGAATATCGTCTGATTTTAGCCGACGAGGCCTACGAGAATTCAGAGGTTACCAGTGATGGAAACTACTTTGAAAACTGGATAGCAATACGGTATTTGGAATTTATTCTTTAAAGATGAGATCAGTGTTAATTATTGCTGCATTCTCCTGAACACTGACATAACCCTGTGCAAGGACGATTAGCTTTTCTACATTTGCATATGCCAGCACATCCCTGTTTGCAGCTACTATAGGCCGTTCCGAAATTCAACAGGGAACTGGGGCGAGTTTTAAATTTTAACCAATCAACAAACTGACACCACCATATGAAAGATCATGTCAAGATTGATCGTTTGACCAAGTATGATGCTTTTAGGGTGAACAGAGACCAAGTTATGGACCTTGAAATATGGCTCAAAATCCATACAAACGTCTCTAATTTTGAGACAGCGTCCCCCAAAACCATATAAACTCTTAAAATTTTTCATGATTTCCTTGATTCTCTTTAAAATGGGCAAACATAGTGATTTTCATCTCAGCTTCTTTCAAGTAGTAGGTGCATGACGGGATTTTACAGTTGTCACAAAACTGATGAAAAATTTTAAGAGTTTATATGGTTTTGGGAGTGCCCGAGATGTTTCAGGTCCAAGAAACGTGCAGGTGGAATTCACACTTATGTATTGGACATATTTCCCCATGCCCAAACCAATCCAGATGGCTGCAGATGCATATGAGGCGATCATGTAGTGGAAAAGGCCTATTAATATGACGAGAACATCCGTAGCCACTGTTCGAACAAAAACCTGCTTGTATCATTTGTCCAGCGCGTGTTATGACCCTTCTCCAAAATGGCGGCGGAAAATTCAAATAAGTTAAAATTAAAAACGTATGCTAGCACTAGAAAGAACACGTTTACTTTAGTAACCCTGCAAAGTTTCAGCATTTCAAGTGTAATATCAGCTGAGAGAATGTAAGTTAAAAATTGAAAAAAATTACAGACGTTTATGAGTCGTACAAACGTCTGTCAGGAGAGCAAAGAGTTCTTTCTTGTTTGTATTGTCCTGCAGAAACGCGTTCCGATTTGAAGGAATCTTGGTTTCGCCTGTCACTTTTCTCCTCTGACCATTACCTCTCTTCTCTCTGGTCGAATCTTTGATACTATTTGCCTTGTATATATCCCAAACAATGTCCACCCGTTCACTTGACTGGACATGATTCAGAATGAATGGAATGAAGACATTTTCAGCATAGCTGTCAAATGTGGAAACAGTTGTGGATGGAAGAGCATGAACAACAGCTGCTCCATCGAAGATCTTACGGTCATAGAGTGGAGGTGGATTCGGCTTTTCAGTATTAATAGGCTTAACACACGTCAAGAGGTCTGAATTCTTCCCAAATCTCAGTTTTCTAAACTCGGACAGAGATGGTGGGTAGGTCTAGGTCTCTATTTCGATGCTGCGTGGCTATGCATGTACATTCGGCTAAAATACTTTCAATCGCTTCTCAGAGCACTCACTTGCTTTTTTTGACATGGTTTTAGGATGCCCGAGATTTTGCTAATAATTCAAAAGTAACTTCTGGCCCAAACTTCAAATTAACTGGCAAACGCATCAAGTTCCTTAAATTGCTCTACATTCTGCAGAAAAGCCTTGTACACTTGTTCGCAATCTTTGTGACGACTATCTACAGGGCATTTTAAAGGCTCTTCTTTACGGCTATCACAAATAATCCATTGCCTCTAGACAATTGAATTTAGACACAGATATAAATATACCCTGGGTACCAGAGGTTTTAGCGGCCTTCGGCCGCCATTTCCGTCCACCGCGCGCGAGAAAAACCTCTGGTACCCAGGGTAATATAAATAAGCACTTGTCTGACTAAAATACATATATACATATATTTGCCGAAATTGTTTTTATGTAGACTTCTGCGAATGTAATAAAAATAAAAATTTGGTTTCCCTATGTTCAAAAGGGAGCTTTAAGAGCATAAAAATCCAAATGAGCCTCTGAAGTTAATCTTTTGCGCCGGCCCATGATCTCAAGCTTAAATCGCATCGCCAGGTTATAAGTTATTGTGTTAAGCTTATCTTGTGTTCCGTGAGTGAAGTTAGCCCATGATTAATTAAAGGTAACAGTAATGTACCGATCTCACTTTCGAACTTTCGAATAAAACCAAAATTAATCCTAAATATTCTTGTTTTTCGGCCATTTCAACTTCAACAGAAAGAGAAAACAAACAGCGGTTACAAACATAACAGTAAGGTTTCGCATGGTATATTTAACTTGACGTTTCGTATGCTACAACATACATCTTCAGAAGTGACGGTTACACAATATGACGAGATTTAAAAAGACAAAAACGAAAGCGAGGTATTGGTAACTAGCTAGACAACAATGGAAAAAAGAAACTACATCCGGTGTGAATTAATAAAGAAGGAGATTTTCACTACCGACGTTTTCATTTAGGGCGGGTTTCAAGTCCCGTATTAACAATGTTTCCTTGATTTTACACTGTAAATCACATTGACCACTTGCTAAGATCTCAAAATGGTCCCATTTGATGTTGTGACTAGTGAAAATCGAATGCTCAGCAACAGCGGAGGCGTGACCAATTTGAGTGAGAGCTTTGAAGTGCTCAGTCTTTCTGTCATGTAATCTTCTTTTAGTTTTGCCGATGTAAAAAGCACCACAATCCCAGCAACTGGCTTTGTAGACAATCTTTGATTTCTGCGACCGGTTGAAACGATCTTTATAAGGAAAGAAAGACTTAATTCTACGATTGTTCTGAAAAACAACCCGGAGGTTGACGAAACCATAAAACTTATTAACACAAGATTTTAATCGGCGTGTAATAGCATCGCTATAGAGACCTAAGTAAGGTAAAACAAGGATTACATCTTTCTTAGGAACTGTGAGAGTAGGTTGTGAAGGCTTGTTCTTATGTTTGTGAAGTAAATCATTAACATTGTAGTTAATAACGCCTTTCGGATAACCATTTTGAAGCAAGGAACTGATTCTTGAGATCGGATAGAGCGGACTGCAATAAAGTGGATTTTGAACAAATACGTAAGCAACGATAGGTAAGTGTTCTGATTTAAGATTGACCTTATACTTCCTAGGAGTAAAGGAGTCCCACTTGGTGTAAAGACCAGTGAAAGTCTTTTTATGGTGTATAGTAGTTGAAAATGTGTTGTGGTCACGCTTGATACAAACATCCAAGAATGGGATGTCTCGATTCTCTTCAAGTTCCATGGTGAATTTGATGTCGGGATGTCTGCTGTTGAGAAAATCTAGAAATCTGGAAGCGGTGTCTTTACTGTCAAATAGGGAGAAAGTGTCATCAACGTATCTAAACCAAATTGACGGTCGGAACTGATTATTCGTCAACCAGCTCTCTTCAAAATGACACATAAAAATGTTAGCTAAGACAGGCCTAATGGAGAACCCATCGCTACACCATCAAGCTGGTCATAATATTGCCCATCAAATATGAAGTGGCTTTTCTTCGTCGCAAACTGAAGCAAATCTTTGAGGACTGTTCGTGGTAGGGCAGGAGGATCAGGAAGAGAGTATAATTTGGTAAGACAAATTTGTATTGTCTTGTCTGGTGGGACATTGGTAAACAAGGAACATACGTCAAAAGAGCACATAGTTTCATTGTTATGTTTATGTGACTTCGCCCAGTCTACAAAAGTGAAGGAGTCTTTGATTGTGAACTGGTTAGTGGAGATCGGCTTGAGAACAGTTACCAGAAAAGAGGCAAGGTTGTAATTATATGTGTTGACGGATGAGACAATAGGTTGAAAAGGGCAGCCAGTTTTATGAATTTAAGGAAGACCATAAAGAACACCAGCAGCTGAACCACATGGAAGAATTTTACGAAATGTAGCAGCATCGATTATACCATCCCGCTTGAGATTTCGAAGATAGGAAATGAGGCTATTCTTGGCTTGCACTGTCACGCAATATAAAAATAAATCGAAAACCATTAAGTGGATGAAGTCAGGAAATTGGGATGCTATAGGAGACTGGTAAAGATGAACCTTGTCCAAGTTTTAGGTCTGTGCGTTTTCCTAAACCTGAGATATTCGTCGAAATATTCTGCACAAATTTACAGAGCCCAGTATGGAGCCGCCATGTTGGTGTACCTCCGTGGAACCCCAACATGGCGGCTGGAAAATAGTGTAATCATCTGGAACTTACTTTGGCTATCTGGGCGACTTATTATCTGCACTGAACAAAAAGGCATGTACATAGGCACTTTTCCTAATACTTTAACCTCTGAATAGGCTGAAAATTAGAACAAAAGAAGATATTTTTCAACAAACGCGCTCGTAGCTTTATGTCACGCACCGCCATAGCTCTGAAATTCAAAATGCGTTGGTTTCCAGACGAAGCAAGCTACTGAGCTGAAACGTTGTAAACAAATGTCAATTTACCCATTCTAATGCCTGATGAGGATAAAAACTTTGGTGGCTATTTAGTTTTGGATTTTAGAAAATGATGACGTCACGTGCAAGCTAAGAATTCTCTCGTGACTTTGTTGGATTGCATGACAACTTCTTAAATTTTGAATCATCACCGGAAATCAGCTGTTTCATTTTGTTCAGGTAATCAAGCCTGTTAATAATAACAACACCATTTCCTTTGTCAGGTCTTGTAATGATAATGGAATTATCATTTCTTAAATAAGATAAGATAAGAACTTTATTTACGTGTCAAAATATCTAGCGTACAGCGTGCGCTAATTGGGGACACCTAAATTACCTAGTGCTAAAATTAATTTAAAAACTACAAGATATGAAATCATTGAGGGCTGTCCATTCCTCCTTGCTTAGAATCCTTTTTTGTTTATCATAATCATAAGAGTAAATGTAGGTGTAAGAGATATTTTTGAGTTGATATTTTAATCTGAATTCTCTACTGAATTCGTGTAACCACGTTTATCCTGTTTGGCGCCTTTTATACTTACTCTTTCCCGCTCTTGGCACCAGTTGTATTAGCCTTTGCATACATGGCAGCGGTTCTTTATTTTATATTTCCTTGCCGGGTTCCTCATTCTTTTAATAAAAAAAAAAAAAAAACTTAGGCGGAAAAAAGATTTCAACTGCATCCTCCGATGTACCCTCTGCATCCTCTACATACTCATTATACAACATGAGTGAAACTTAACTGCATGCTCTGAAGTCAGTTTATTCAACCAGTAGATCATGGCACAAACACTTCAAGTCGATTTAAATGAACTACTGAACCTAATTTGCAAGTTGCTTATGTATTTTAGTTTAATTTGCTAATCAAAAGCATTATAAAAGTAATCACTGATTTAGCAACCTCGTTTTCATGCTAAAGAATTGAAATGACGTGTCTCCCCCCTCCCCCCCGATCATCAAATCACGTGGCACCCAGGCTTAATTTGTTTCTTACACCAAAAAGATTCATTGTGCCAAATTTCATGCTTTCTTCCACTCTGTAAACATCATGCCTTAAAATCACCCTTAGCCACCTCACTAGCTAAATATCTTTTTGTTCTCGGCTTCTCGGCCCCGAATAACTTCGAGTGTAAAACAGACTGGGGTAAATAGGATGTATAGAAATTGGTCGATACGTTCTTTTCCACGGTTTGACGCAACTCTTGACATAAAATGGTACACACGCAAATCAAAGTTAAACAACTATTTTTAAAAAAAAAACGAATCTTCACGGTTCCTAGTTATTCAGAGTTCAAAATAGTGCAAGACAAACAAATCCTCTGTACCAAATCAAGCAACCGTTCTCTTATGATTGCGATTCGATATTTAAAGCAGATGTCCTGCCCTTTGTTGTTACCATCTAGTGTCTATCTTCTGGTAACTGAATTATGTTGCTGAAAAGGCATCATAATAGACACGAATTGTCACTGCACATTTGAAGAGCTTGTAAAAGTTAACATTATTAAATTGTTGAAATTGTGTAGGTGCAATATTCGAGGGGAGATTAACAGTCAAAGCTACAAAAATTCGGGGTAGCAAAAGTGGTATTGAGCTCCTCAAATCATCAATAATTCATCAAGTTTAAACAAAGAAATCATAACCGTGATGGTGTTTGGATATCTGATCTTAATTAGCAGAGATTTTTACGATTATATTTCTGTTTTTTTTTCTTAGATTTAGTTTCGATTGAGAAGATATATCAAACACTCAAGACAGTGTTTCATCAGCTATCCAAATACCTCAAATTTCGTCCAAATCACCCTGCTGCGCGTCGTATTTTCAACTCTATTCTCAGTGTTTGGCCAAAACACTGTCTCGAGTGTCTCGAGTGTTTGATGTAAAACACGAAAACTCGAATCTTTATTCATGCCACCAATTTGGTTTGCAGGGAAATATTTAGTCAACAAAAAATTGAAGGCCGCCATCTGAATATATCATTGTTTTGGATAGCTGTACTCGAGAAAATGACCCCTTTTTACAGTCATGATACGAAAAATTATCCACTGCAGTTTATCACATTCAACATACTACCCATCTACAGTTATTCCAAAAGATGTCCAAGCTATGTCAATGATCTTATTTTTCAAGCTACAAGACCCTTACTAGACCCACTACTTCAGCACCAAAGAGAAATGATCTTATCCTCTCAAGTGTCTGTTTAATTGAAGGATAGTTTTGCGCGATCGTCCATCTATGTGTAGCTATAAATTATCCCATCCTGATTACCCGCATTCCGTCAAACAACGGAGAGGAAACTACACAAGCTACATCTCCCAGGGTGACTGGAGGGAAAGGCCTGCCGAATCCACAAAAAGCGTTTCATCGTTCGTACAAAAGTATAATTAGTTAAAAATGAAATTACCGTAAAACAATCAGTACTCACCATTTGCCATGATACAGAGTATACTTATTTCCAGTCGTTTGCAAGTTGTTTCTATCGTCAGTGAAATCTTAGAGGAGCTGTTGGAAACTAAAAAATAAATTAATCAGCAACTGCTTCCTTGCTCTATTGTAGAGACGAAATCCTATTATAATTATTACTATTATTATTATTATTATTATTATTATTATTATTATTATTATTATTTTTATTATTATTATTAAAGCAAAGATATCAGTGACGTTACCATTGTAGAGAAATATTGGTTGTTGAAACAAAGAGTTCTTTTGTTTAACGTTTCCAACATTCAAGTAACAAAATAACAATGTTCGCTAAATCATGATAGGTAATGAACAGCTGATGTCCGACAATTGACTAACCGTATGAATGCTTCAGTCAATTAGAATGGAAAATGAGTTGTGCTTTACAAATGAAGAATTTGGGACAATCAGTCATATTACTGACAGGCAAACATAAAATATTTTAATTTTATCACCTCAACGTATGTTTCATCACAAGAAAAAAGATTGCGCCAAGTAAGCAGAGGAACTATTTAAAAATGTGACCTGTCCAGGTTGATTCAAAGCTAAGGAAACCGAGGATCCTTAATTCTGAAGGTTTGATTTTAAAAAAAAACTTGAGAGATCAACACAAACTTACTTGGCTCAGATACAGAGTCCTAATCAAGACTTCTGTTCCGATCGTCTGTGCAATCGCGCATGGAGAACTGTCAAAAAAAAAGAAATTTAAACTGGCATAAATTCTTTGAATGTCTACAAGAATTTTAATTGTAAACCAAATTTTAACTATTGCAGCCGAATTTGTTAACGAATCCAGAATATTAGATTTACTTTCTACGGAGATTGATTTCAAGAATGTTTGGCCTAGTATCTACAACGAGTGAAGAACGCAATTGCGAGTCCTTATATCGAGCAATCATATCACAGTTTATTGTCTGTCAAATAACCCAATTTATTATATGGAGGAGAGTGTTTTACTGGGAACTAAACCACTCGTAGATCCCATACGCCACTTCATCCGGGACCCGAGTGGGGTATTTTCCGGATGTCACTTTTGTGAGTGTCGTATAGTTCAATGACTTCACGATTCCCTCCTTTTGCTTTTGTTGAATTGGTTTCAATATTTAGTCTCCATATAATAAAAAGAACATTACACGTTAGCTCGAAGATATGAATTTTATGTTCTCGCCACCGTGTAATATCCTCTATATATCCTCCTTCTCCTAAGTCGTATAAAGCATAACGTACAAGAAGCCTAGAGATAAGATAAACATAACTACTTATCTACTTTTCTCTCGTTTGCCATTTGTCCAAGAACACGTCGAATTTAAAACATACCCGAGTAAGTTTCTCAAGCTCGCAAAGAACAATATTCACCACTGAACGGTGATATAAACGATTAAATTTTAAGCTTAAAGGAAGACAACGGATTTGGCTTGCACGGGTCCTAAATGTTTGAAGATAGAGTTGTTCGCTTAACTTACCTCAGGTTTGTCTCATGTCACCCAGCTCTTTCCAGACAGAGCGAAAGTATTTTTGTTCCTGTAAGTCTTTTAACCTTTCCAAGTCTGTATTCAGCGGAAAACGCTTTCTGAGATTCACATTTCGGCGACATCTTGCAGCTAAACGTGGCTTTACCGAGGAAAAGTTTCACACGTGCAACCAAGTTTGAATACATTAACTTGCATGAATATTAAGAGCTAGGGATCGGCCATATGCATTGAAAAACGCATGCGACATTTCACCACCAAGGCCTCACTTTGAAAACGCAAAATTAAAGACGCATTTTTGTGGACAAATTCTCTACTTTGAGTCAAAGTAGATTAAAAGAACAGCATCGTACAAAGGGTGCTTGCTATTTGTCAGAAAAATTGTATTGACTAACTGAATAATTGTAACGACTTTTCCAAAATCAGCAAAACAACAAGAACGACATGTTGTTTAATATCAGTTTCTCAAAATTGTTTTCGGCTGATGAGAGACTGGGAACAACAAAATGTAGCAAAGGCTAAGAAACGCTCCGCCTTTCCGTTCCGAACGAAAAAAGAGGGCTACCTCTGGAGGTAGTCTATAATTTCCGGAAAGATTTTCTGGAAAATTGCAGTTTCATTTGACTATCAAGAAAAATTTCCCGATTTTTTTGGCTAAATGGTAAGCACCCAAAAACACGAAGGTATATCAGAGGTTTGAGAAAATTTCTTGCACCCGAGGGTGGCTGGTGACGTAATCTGGAACTTTGGAAACGGGGGCAAATAGCATGGAAATTTCCTGGGAAAGTTTCTGAAAAAAATTAAAATGGTTCTTGTCCCCTTCCTATTCGATGAAAAATTCTAATCACAATTTCTAGAAATTTCCTTTGACGAAAGAAACAGCATTTTACAAAATTTCCAGACAAGCGGACAACCTCGCGTGGTATACGGATCCTGATTTTCGGATATGTCTTATTGAAAATTTCCGCAGTTTTCGGTTGAATAGTTGACATTTCGGAATTCATTAACTTTCAGATAGATTTTCCGTAAGCTTTCGGGGAAATTTCCAAATGTCAAATGGAACAGAAATTCCCCGTAAGAAATTTTTTTTATGTGGATAAGGCTCGGGAAGTCAGTTGTCCTCTTTTTTTCTCAGAAATTCCAGTGAATTACAGAAATTGAAACCTGAATTTTTGGTCGAATAGGAAGCACACCTCTCTCTCCTCCAGAAATTCCGAGAATAAAATTAAATGGAGCGATAATTACCAGAAATTTTCAAGCATTTGGTTATTCCTCGAGAGGTTGTGCTCTTTCGAAAATTTTCCGGATAATGCAGTTCCATTCGTCACTAGCAATTTCCGGAAATTAAAACCGGTATTTTTCCTCCAATTGAAAGCGTCTATGATCTCCATATGTGCAATTTTATGAAAAAGCAACGACGCAATAATTCTTTTCTGCTTTTGCTTCCCTCAGATGTAAAGGCCAAAGCCAAAAATGATGCTTATGATAACAACTTCAATTATTTGTGTTCTATGTTTCTATGTCTATGTTTTAGTTCACTGCGTATGCTCTGTAGTTGCATTTTGGGCAGAGCTAACTAAAACAGTGGATATTTGCAACTGTGAATTGCTTGGAAAAATGTCATGGTCGCATCATCTCAGATAAACCAATCGCAAGTCAAATGATGTTTAACGTCATCTATCCAACACTCTTTCCCAACCGGTTTGTCTTGTTTGAAAGTTGCTAATTCAAATCAGAAAGACCGTACAAGATTATAGATAGCCTGCGAACGCAGACGTATTTCCGGCTGTCGGTTGTCTCCGCCGAAAATAAGGCGGAGCCAGTAACAGCCGGAAATAAGTCTGCGTTCGCAGGCTAGATTACAGAGGGCAAGTTTCGTTTTGAGCGTGCTCAATGCATGCGCGTTTCAGACTTGCGTGGCGTGACAAACTTTGCTTAGAAACGTGCGTTGCGTGACCAACCATAGAAACAGAAGAAAAAACAATGCAAAGCAAAGAAAAGTTTACTTCGTTTTGATTTTAAAATTTTGCTCCAAGTTTTTTTATTATTAATATCTAAATTTACTTAAATTAAAGTTAAAGCTTCTTTTGATCGAGTTAAAACAATCGTTATTGAAATTAATTACAAAACCTATTATGTTGCTACTTTTCTAACTTTCCCGAATTGTATAGCAACTCGCAATACTTCAAAAATAATTTGAGAGTATCTTATCAACTCTGATTGAATTAACACATATGCTTTGATCAGCAGATTTAAACGGCTAGATAGTTCTCTGTATATCTGTCTTTCTTGGTGAAAAAAGTCTGTGTTGTTAACATTTTCCGTTAAAACTAGTGTCTATCTACAAACGTACATTTCTCTCTCAGTGAAGAGCAGTCTCTTTTGACACAATCAAATCATCCAGCAACGAACTAAAACTGAGTCGTGACATGTTTTTTTTTACTTCTTTGTCCTTTCGATTTCTCGCGTCTATTTCTTCTTCTTTCTTGAGCAAAGTGATATCTTGATAAGAACGTCCTCCTTCCATAGGAGTATCCCAACAGAAGCAAACCAACGTTCCCAAAATAAAGCGTACAAATTTGTGCGAATTTCTCGTCTTGAATATTCAATAAGATGGCTCTTGTTGAGGTCCCAGAGTCATAGTAGTACTTGTATTAAGAACGATTCGATATAGTAGCATTACGCTAATACGTGTTTAATAATTTCCTGATTCCGTGGGCGTGAACTCTCGAAAAGTCTATTTCAATCTTGGAGTTTATCTCTGTAAATTTCCTTCAACATGAAGAGAGCGGTATCTTCGGAGACCCTGCAAGAAAACAAAGGTGATTTCAAAATAAACAATAAGTATGATCACAGATTTGGGAAATGCGTTTCATTCTCCAAGTAGAGATATTGGCGATTTTGGTCGGTATGTAAGCTATGGATTCATAACTGAATGGCTACGAAAAAGTACGAAGGAAGCGAACCAAACAAAATGTCGCGTTTTGTTTCACTTGCGTTCAAAAGATGGTTTGTTGATGGTAGAAAACCGCGGTAACGACGTTGAACAAAACCGTGAATATCAAGACAAAGGAAATGACGTCACTCACCAATAGCACACGTGACTGCTGAGTGCGAACAGGTATTCATTCAAGCTTTCTATTGGTTTCTCTTGAAGTACGTAGTCAATCCGCTGACCACCGTTCAGTCGTCCTACTTGAACTACCTCTGCCGGGGGATCTGGGGGAGCCTCTAGCAACACAAAGAAAAGAGCAGCCGTTTTTAGTACCCGACCCAGGGGCTTATATCAGGAATCATAAAGACATATTTAGCCCTCAAGGAAACAATGCCGAGCCCCATTTTAGTAAACAAACAGACCACAGGAGGTTTAATAGTCTATGAACGGTCACGCACCAAAGATTCATCCATATTTACAACTTAAAACTACTTCCTACAGCACAATAAACAACACCAAATAAAAGCATTGTTAATATAAATTAGCACAAAACATTTACCGCCTATCAGCTTTTATTTTTAATGAAAGTATCAAAGCTGTTATGCAGCATAGGTAGATTTAATCCACGGAACCACCTTGCACAGCGTAATAATCAATTTTACAAAAGCGCTGCCCAATAACTTTGACTTGAACTTTCACACATAAAAAAGTAAAGCCAATTGAGCCCAACTGTCTCAAAGCTCTCGCCCCATAACTGCGCTTTCTTTATCGTAAAGCGACTAGGAGTATTTCTACTCTCCCCTGGATGGGATGTTAGTCCATCGCTGATTACTCCCCAGTGTTCTGTTAAGGCCCGGTTACATAGGCGATTTTTGTCGCGGCAACTCGATGCAACTTTTGTCGCGCTAAAGTTGCAACTTCAAAATCGCACGTGTAAACCAGGTGCGATTTTCAGTGCGATTTGTCGCCGCGATGTCGCAGGGGTTTCGAACATGTTTGAAACTTGATGCAACTTAAGCGCGACAAAAATTGCATCGAGTTGCCGCGACAAAAATCGCACGTGTAAACGAGCCTTTAAGCTACCCCAAGTATTCGCCGCTGTCGATTTATACGCCTGGTAAGAGAGAGACACAATAACCCTGGCCGGGAATTGAACACGGACTGCTTGAAACAAAGCACTAACCATTGGACCAACGCCCCGCACTAACTACGAACGGTAACACAATTCAGAGACTTCTAAGTTAAAACCAGACTGATTAACTGAATTCGAATCGAGGCTGGAGAGGTTGAAAGGTCACACCATTAAACAATGTTGACAATCTCTTTTGTGCACATAGACCAGCTCTCTACAGTTTCAAAAATTAATAATAATAACAGTTCATAATAATAACAGTTTATTTATATCGCGTTATTTCTATTACTATCCAATAGCGC
>JAHPZR010018273.1:22500-33180 GCA_019787425.1 Platygyra sinensis | reverse complement strand
CGAACCCAATTTAGTCGAACTTTGTTGTAAAAGTAAACATGAATGACTACTGCAAACGGCGGAAATTGCTGACATGACTAAAATGGCGGGAAAATGTGAGAAAGACAAATTGTGGAAATTCAAAGTGCTGTATTGAAATTCTTTGCACTCAAAACTTGGGAAGAGACCAAGACCAAATTCGGCGACGATGTGAGTCCAATACAACTCATCCGTTTTTTGGTGAGTATTTTTATAAACAACAGGCAGCCAATTAACGAATGTTAGATTTAAAATTAAACCTTTCCCCAAAATATATCTTAAATATCGAAGCTGAGAAGAAAGAGACTGTGGAGTTCTCTCAGAATGTTTTCATGTCCGCTTTTTTTTCAGGTAAAATGAGCCCTATGAGTCTGAAGCTAGCCTGTATGACTTTGTAAGCTCCCAAGGGCATTATAAGCATGTTTTCATACTCACAAACCCTGCACTCTACCGCTCCTGCGTATTGAACCTGTAGTGCTAGAATTACACCCAAAAACGATACAGGGGCTTTTTGCTCACAATTCGCGTTTGTTTATTTATTTATTTACCTATTCAATTTTTTGTTCATTTGTCTGTTTATTTATTGATTGATTTATTTACCCAGGATGTGCCCCTTTCTCGGAGCTAATATATACGGGGCCTACAATTTTTCAAGCCAAATTCTTCTGTTGGTTTTAGCAGGCGATAATTTTGTTTGTTTCCTTATATGTAGGACACCGACTTGGAATCTGCCGACTTCAATAATTTCTTGCATCGTCTAAAGGATCGCCTGAATAAAGAGATACCCGAAACCTCCCACAGATCTTCGGATGTTTTCATTGCCAAAGATGGTAAAGACTGCCTTATACAAAGTGCGCTTAACTTACTCACAGCATCGGAAATATTAGCCGTTGTGGGTTCATTCACTGGAGCATCGCTAACCATATCATTGATTCCAGATCAAGGCGTCGAGGTAAAGATGATGTATTACAATGTTTCTGTCCAGCAGCTACAGAAACGTTTTAATTTATCAACCGAAAGTTTGTATTATGTGACACACAATGTCGACCCAGACGTGGTTGTCAGAAAATTCAGTCCTCATTTCAGATAGCTCAACTCAAACATATCCGCTGGGCGCCACTATAGCAGAACCTGAAGAGGCATTTCTCATTCATGGTCGACCTTATAATCACGAAAATAATTAGATAAATCAATAACCAAACAAAAGAATGAAAAAAGAGCATTTTCAAGTAATGGGCAGTATAAGTTCAATCCTCTCTCTTTGCTTTTCCCGTCACCTTTTAGGTAACAGCGAGAACAAAGGCTACCATCTCCGCTGCTGAGAAGGTCAACTTCACCATGTTAAATTCATTCAATGTCGCCATGGTAGTCGACCCGTTGGAGGCCAAGTCCGTCACCAACACACTTAAAGAGGAAGGAGCTTTTCAAGTGTCAACTGCGTATTTTTACACAAAAAGTTCATCGCTTCACAAAGGTAATTGTTGCGGAAACGTCCTTTATAAATAAAAAAAAAATACGTTCCTGTAAAATTCAACGCGCTATTTTAACTCCCATCCTTCCATTTTTAAAATGTTGGCAAATTCTCATGAAATCTAATTCTCAAGGATCGCGTTTAAGTTGATAAAGAAAGAAACAAATAAACAAACACTCGTCGCTGTGCTTTAGTCGACCTCTCAGTGTAAAAGGTGAAATTAGAACATTTCAGGAGGTGGTCGTGGCGCACCGGTACGAAAATGACGAAAACGTGTGATGTACATGCAGGGTTGTTGTTTTGCATATTGACCTATTGCTTTTTTTTATGTTCTTGTTGTCGTCTTGGTCGTGTCACATCTATTGAAAACCCTCAATACCGTGATCTTGTCTTTTTCCGGTTTTTTGTTTGTTTGTTTGTTGTTTCTCTCCAAGTTTAAATACTACACAACACCCAGTTCCCAAAGAATAAACTTGACTACTTTTCCATGCTTCGGTTACCAGGACTAAAAAAATATATATTTACCCCTTGTGAAAAGTTGACTGCATTGAATGACAATGGAGAGAGAACTTATGAAGGTCATCGAATCATAACTATTATCATCTATATTGTCTATCATTATTATCGATAGGTAATAAACATACAGACCAATGCGAAAGTAAAATCATTGAATAGTTGTTGATATAGGACCTTCTTATTTTTCTTTTCCGTAGACAACTTGAATCTTACCAGCTGCGTTATCTGCCTTTGTAATTGGCCATTGGGCAATTTCTTCGAGATTGTCAAGAGGGCTAATTAATTTTCAGAATGACGAATCCAGGGATAACATGATCATCTGCGAGCATCGTAGCACTGTTCCAGGAGACAAATCCACTGAAGGGGACCTTATTTTAGTCATTAATACGATTACAGCATTAAAAGCGGCAATCAAAAATGGCAGAAATTGTATTAGAGATGTAAGTGACAGGGAAAACTTTGAACGCATAAAGTTTTCTGTCGCCGAAGAGACAAACGTATTAAGGAGCGCGGCACGACCTTTGTAGGACAGCCTCGAATTCTGGATTCCAAATCATAGGATTCCTTCACTAGGAACGGCACATCAGTTGCAAGTTGCTAAAAGAGAGTTTTGTGTGAGTTTAAATCTCTGCTGAACTCTCGAGTTTGCATGATTATCTTTATTGTTATGTTCTTTAATAGGTTCAGCTTTGAAACATTTGTATGTGGTAGTAGTGGTCAGGAGCCCATTATCCGAAGCTTCCATCTTCCATACTGACCCCCCGAGGCAACCCGGTCCCGTACCTTTTTTATTTTTATAAGCACTTCCCACAGGGATTCTCGCGGGTGTTTTAATAATAGAGTAGAGGGGGTAAGTTTCTAAAGAAACTATGGTGCTGCGTCGGTGGGAGTATTACAGGATAATTTGGTTTTATCAACTGAGTTGATAATGTGAATTAGCCACCGTAAAGAGATTCGAAAGCTGACGTTTCGAGCGCTAGCCCTTCGTCGGAGCGAATCGCTCCGACAAAGGGCTAGCGCTCGAAACGTCAGCTTTCGAATCTCTTTACGGTGGCTAATTCACATTATCAACTCAGTTGATAAAACCAAATTATCCTGTTTTAATAATAGCCAATCATAAGAGAGCCGTGGCCCTCTATTGTTAAACGTCACAAAGAGGCCACACGAAAGTATTTCAATAATGGCGGAAAACAAGGAGAGTTTATCATATTTTTAGGATGTTATGCGGACGTCAGCGTGTTTTCGTGGTAAATTAAAGAGCTCCCGCAGATGTCAGTCATATCACAGTTCTAAAAATAAAAAGATACGGGACAGGGTTGACTCAAGGGTACAGTTGATATAAAAGCTCCGGGCTCCTGACCTGGTAATAGTTCTCCTGATCTGTCCTGACTATTTTTGTAAACAGTAGTTGTACCTTAATATTCCGGCCAAATTAGGTCAATGTAACGGTTCTTGTTCATTAGTGTCTCTCTCCCTTCTATTTTATTGGTTAATTTCTGTTTTAATATATTTTTTGTCATTCGACTATTAAGGCATGGCCAGGCTGCATTAGCCTTTGCTAGTTGCGGGAATGCCCTTTTTAATAAAATTTAATTGGAGATTAATAAAGTGTAAGTGTAAGTGTAAAACAATGAATACCGATAAACTAATACTGATGTTGTGTACGAGAAAAGTGAAATTGTAATATATCCTGCGGAATGCTTTTGAACACCGCCAGAAATTGACCAGGCTGAGCGAGTTTGATTTTGAAGTGAATTTATTCCGTCAGAATATAGGCAATAGTGTGTACTGTAAAAAAATAAAAAGATCAAAAATAGAAAACATCACCATTTTGAGCGCAATTTTACTAAATTGGAAAAGGACGATTTAGTTTGGAACGCCTTCAATACAATTTCGCGGCCTCTTGAATTAAGGCTGTTGAATTTAAAGGAGAGTGTGATCAGACTTAAAATGACAAGAGTTTACACGGTTAGCGTTAACAAAACAAATAAGTGTCCAAACATTTTCCTTGGAAGGAGCAAGCAATTGCTAATTAAACTCTTAGTGCTTTATGTTAGAATTAAAACGAAACAAAGTCATAAAGGAAGTATACTCAGTGGACTGTATTGAGAAGACAGACAGAGAAAGTTTACAACCAAAGCTAGAACAGTAAAGTAAATAGTTTTTCCGCTAAGAATTCTAAAATTCACGTGACAGTAGCTCAGTATTGGTAACTCAGATAAAATGAAGGCATAGACTTTGCAATATTGAGTTTTAATTAACTACTCTCTGATATGTAAATGCTTTATCAGATGTTACCCCAAAAGGCGGTGAGGTTTTTGTTGAGTTAGGACTTCAGTAGTTTTCACGAAAAAGAAAATATCTGTAAGCTGATGCTAATTATTGACAGTTTGATGACTGAGTGGGAGCTGCATATAAACACGGAAGAAGCTTCTGTCAATCATTTGCACCATGTTATCACGTAGGATTCTCAAATACTTTTCACACTGCAGACCTGCATTTCAATACACCATAAAACCCTAACTGGGATATTATTGAGAGAAAAAGAAGCATAACTCTAGAGAAAAGGCCAGCAGGAAAGATGAGCAAATCCTTTCACGTTACCTAAACAACCTGAAGAACATACTGGAAGATAAAAACATAAAAAGATACTGAACGTAGAATCAATAGAACGCAGAGTGGTTCCAGTCTGACCTGCTGCTCACAGTCTTGTAGCTAGTGGCTTTAACGACTGCTTAAAGAAATAAACACGATTCGAATTGCAATCAGGAATGAATAGTGTAAAATAATGGCTATGCTTCGAGTCTTCGTTTTAACTTTATTTGACATTCACTTTAACCAGCTTTTTTCAAATTGAGATGGGCCAGTATTTTGTGCGTTATGGTAATTATAGCGGGAAAGATGATCACGCGTAATATTGAATAATGTCTAAAGGCTGAAAGAACTTAATACTAAACAAACGTAAGACATTTTACAGCGCTTTCAATTTGGGTTAAAACCACTTTATCAGACAATAATAATAACGATAATAATAATAAGAATCTTCAGGCGAAAAGCGAAAAAGGCAGAAAAAGCGAGCGGGGATATTTACTGGGAGATACTTACTGGGCCATGAAACGTCAAAAAAATCATTAAGCAGAACCACAAAAAAACTGCGAAGTCATTTTCAATATGAGCAAGGCCAAGCTTAGCGCTACCAAAAATTTAAAAATTCATCGTTTGATCTGCGTTACGTTAAGCGAAATAACCGCATTGAGAAAAAGATAATCTAATTTGGCGTGGTTTAGCTCGGTGTGCAAGCCTGCCATATTCAAATGTTTACCGCACTTGATGTGTATTTACAGCTCAAGTTTTTGCCGTTGTAGCCTGCTGATAAACTGAGCAATTATCAACTGAAAGACCATAAAATCAAGCTTTCGGTACAATTCGGGGTCAGGATTGTAAACTAAAGAGTAGCGCCGCTAAATTTTTGTAGATGGACAAGCGAATACAACACACCTTCCCAGACATCTACCACATGAAATTGTGGTAATTAAATTTTAACACCAGTTTGGAAATGACAGTACCTAAAAACAAGGTTGTCTCACAAAAGAGGGTGTGAATGGTGTTAACTGACCAGCGTCAATGGGCTAGAAAATATTACAGACTAATGCCAAAACGAGTAAAAAATTACCCACTAGCGACAAAAAATTAACTGGGAGTGGCTTACGGTACTTTGCGAAGCGAAACGAAACGAAATAGTACTATGCGAAATGGTACTTTGCGAAACGGTGCTTTGCGAAATGGTACTTTGCGAAACGGTACTTTGCGAAATTGTACTTTGCGAAATTGTACTTTGTGAAATGATTAACTGTAAGATCTATTGCTAAACGACGCAATTTGAAGTAATGCAGAAATCGTGTGCCTTCAAGGGGAAAAAAAGTCCGTAAACAAGCCACTCTTGTTTCGAATAGGAACGGCTTAGTGTTTGTTTCACATTGACGTATTTTCGCGTTGCGTACGCCTAGACTTGTAAACAGGAAGTTATGCCAAAAAAATGTGAAGGAAAACATTCGTTTTCCTGTCACAATAACGAGAGCGAAGTCAACGGAGAGGCCAACTACAATTATTACACTCTTATCACGAATCAGGTGCTAGTTTTATTTTTGTCACAGGTGTTCCGTTTTATTTCGTGATGTAGCATGTTGGCGTTTGCTTATTTTCACAATTCTCAGCACCAAGGGGACCGTAAAACATCTGACCAAGTTCAAGAGGCAAAATTCAGCACATTATCCATATCATCTAGATTGATAGGGCTATACCACTACCAGCCCCTCCTCCTTCAAGGTCCCTGATCCTTGCGTGGTGGTCGCTTTTAGTTGCCAAACTCGGTTCGAAGACAATAACACATATCCTTTAAGCCCCCATCAAGCCATTTTTAAAACATGACAAACTCAATGTAACTCTAACTGTAACTCCGATTGTAATGTATGGAATAATGCCATATTTTACATCAAAATAAACTCTCACAATTCGGTTCCTTGCGAGCTGAACCATAAATTTCATTGGAATCGATACTGTCTGATCTGTGAATACGATGATAATGATTTCAATAACATCTGTAGATTATAATAGCTATAACTCGAACGATAACATTTAAAAAACAAAACAGTTTGGAACAATTCGTTTTCTATATATGCAGTTATATATGAAAATAAGAATATATGCACGTGGTTAGATCATGAATGCTGGTGATGGGAGGCATTATTGCATGCTAATAAGCCCTGGGAACTGGTGGCAGTTTTAAGAACAGGGATAAACAAGAAAGCATTTAAGTAGTTCCTTGATTGACATCACTGATTAGACTTTTTGGTTTCCCCTTTATTTTGAGAAAAACAAACCGTTTCTTTTTCTCAAAATAGGCTACGTGCCAACTCCTCTGCTATCTCCACCCAGATTCTTCTCTTTTGGCAGACAGGTGCAAAAGCTTTTTACAGAAACTGACTCTCAGTGAGTTGAATCTAGTCCTCCAAGTATTAGCCGTTGAAGAATTCATATGCCAATGCCCGGTTTATATAATCGGAGTCTCTTTCTCAAAAGGCTGACTTGAATACTTGGGAAAAATTGTTCTCTCTGCAGGGTAAACAGTCATAACACATTTGCGCAGCAGCCATTGATTAGGTGGCTTGCGCTGTCATTATATTGGACATTAAGATTTCTAAATTGAAACATAGACAAATAGCAGTCTCTGTTAGTCTCGTGAACCATGCCAAATTGTCAAAGAGCTATTTTCCCGCGAATGACAACCGATCAAGGAAAAACTTTTATACCGCCTGCTGGCGGGATTATAAATAAAGGACGTCATTATTGAATGTGGCGAAGCCACAAGTTAGTGAGCGTAAAAGCAGAAAGAAAAACTGAGCGACTATGTCACAAGATTTGAACAAAACGATGAATGGAACACAGTCATCAAGCTGTTACTGGAATCCTACAGCAGAAAAAATCGGTAAAACATTTGCTTTATGCCTGATTTTTCTTGTTTCGCTGGCTGGGAACACCGTCATCGGAATAATTGTCTACAAGACGAAAACCTTGAGAAAACCCATCAACTTTATAATAACCAACATGGCCATGTCCGATATGCTGCTTCCGATTTTCTGGATTCCTCAGGATATTCAAAGGCTCTACATAAACTCCTGGCTAATCGGTGGTCCTCTTGGCCATGCCGTATGTAAGCTGACTGCCTTCTTACCAAATGTCTCCATTATTGTGTCTATTCAGAGCCTGGTTCTGATTGGAGTGGACCGATTTGGAGCTGTTGTATTTCCCCTCCGTTCTCCACTCATCAGTTCAAAGCTGTGCGCTTTCTTTATTCTCGCCACTTGGATCATCGCGATGGCTGTCTACTCCCCATATCTCTTCGCCTTCAAAGTTTTTGAATTTCCAGGTTGGTCTTTTTGTGGGATGATTTTGACAGACTTCTTCGGAGAATCTTATTACAATTATTTCGTGCCAATTATGATTATATTCTTTTTAATCCCGTTTGTGTTGATAATCATACTTTACATTACCATCTATATAAAGCTCAAATCAAAGAAGATTCCAGGCGAGCGATCGGCCAACGCTAGACAACAACGCCAACAAAGAGAACAAAATGTGTTAAAGATGGCCATTGCTATTGTGTCAGGGTTTGCAGTATGCTGGCTGCCCTACTGTATATATCGGTTTCTTGTTTTCTTTCAATCGGATAAATGGTCTCCATGTGGCTTCCAATACTTCTCCTCTTTTACCAATATTATGACTCGCATAAATTGTGCCATGAACCCTTGTATCTGTTTAATTTTCAGTAGAAATTATCGTATGGGACTTAAGACTCTCTTTAGATAAATAATTTGTTAAAAAAGCGCAGTAACTCAAGATACTTTATTACTGAGCCGAGAGGATCGGTCATCATGAAACTTGTAAAAAAACATTCATTTAAAACTGACTGCTTTGGATAACATTCAATGTACACTATAGCCCATAGAAACTTTGCAAAACGGTTTTAAACCTTTCTTTGAATACTGAGTTTACAATCATTTTGTAGTTATTACAAAACCTCTATTTGTAATAATTTTATATATGAGAAGTTATACTTCGATCGTCTTAAGTCTTGGAAAAAAATGCTTTATTTATCTGAAATGCTTTTTATTTGATTCAAGAGCTTTACAAAGAAACTTCACAGAACTGTTCCTAACCTTTTTTGACAATTCATTTTGCATCTATCGTAGTTATTTCGTAAATTCGACTATTGTAATTTTCATTCAGACGAATTGTTCGACCGTCATATTAACCGTGTAAATAATATATATTTTAATACAGACATTTATCTGATTCAACGTACTTTAGATAAACTTTAAGGAACAGTTGAAGTATAGCGGTTCTCTTGACAATTTGCTTCGATTTATTAATCAACTGAATTCCTTGTGCTTTTAATTTTCATCATAAATCCTATGTAAATAAAGATAGCTTTAACAATTATTTTGCATTAAGTTCAAACTGACAAACAAACAAACAAACCAACAAATACTTTATTCACTGAAGGTGAAATACATTATTGCCGGGTAACCTGGTAGTTTACATAATGGGCCCCCAAACCTACAAAGAAAAAAGCAACCATATTCCGCAAATACCCGCAAAAACCACACAAGATAGGTTTTTAAATATTTAATTGACAGTATAATGACTATAAATAGATGGTTTTCCATAACAATTGTATTGCCAAAAACACGACCTGCTTGAATGGTCTTGCAAAGGTAGTGGGAGATGCTGTTAACCTAAAGTTTAAAAAGATCAAATAAGTCTCTCATTAATATTATTTACCAACTGAAGTAAACGTTTATATGACCTGTCCCTTCCGTCATTTGTTTTATAGCACTCCTAACTATATTCAACAGAAAATGTAAACTAAAAGATAAATTTCCTGAGGTCCAGCACCAGGAATTCAGTGTGTATTAACCATTAAAAAATGTAATTCTCTCAATAAAATTATCCAACCTATCGACCGTTTAAGTTATGTCCAAGCAGATACAATAGGGACCTTAAGCACCGACGACGAATTGGACGACGACGAGGAGTGAAACTGCTGTAGGACTGGGTCGAGAACGTCGTCCAGGGCGTGCGAGTGCATGTAAACAGAGCTGAATCCTTGCAAACATCAACCTAAAACTATCGAAAACTTATGTCATGTCTTCCTTTCAGGAGCTTCAAGATCTTTTTCTTTTGAGCTGCGAGAACGGTCCTATCGGTAACAGCGAATTTTCAGTCCTACATGAGGAAATTATGCCGAAAAATCCCGATTTCTCATACGAAGAACATGACAGGTTTTCACTCGAAGAGATGAATGATGTCGTATTTTCGGCCTGATATAATCTAAAACGACCTTCACGGTATAAAATTCTATCCTAAAAACACAAGCGAAAGCCTACTTGTTGATAGCAACCAGAAGAAAATAAATACAGAGTCATTTTTCAATTCATTTAATTTTCTACTTTCGCTAACAACCAAATTCCGAAGGGACAAATTGACAAACCCAAATGATATTACAAACGATTTCTACACCAAACTCGCCGTAAAATCTAGTTAATGTAAAGCTTAGAGGTTAAATAAATAAACAACTTTCATTTCAATAGTTTGGAATAAATTTCCTACCTCAAACACTCCGTAAATACATAAATACGTACTCACTTGATAAAGGTGTTTCAGTGGGGTCTGATAGGATTTTCTGTTGTCACGAAGCTCTCTAGAAACTCTAATTTCATTGGATCTTGTTGGCACGAAGCTCTATTGTTTTAGGGCTAGGGTCCATTGTTACCATTGTTTGTATATCATTCTCTCAACCAATCCTGTGAGACGTTCCGAAGAGCTTCGTGGCGGCCCAGGATTTTCTTAATGCCCATGACCAGATAAATGGGGCCTTGTACTATCTCCTCCACAGAGGCTCCATACGAGAAACTGAATAGGCCTTACCATGGTTTTCGACACCATCTTGACGGGTAGGCAAAGCGGTCAGATTACAGTGTTTGTTTGGGAATCTGAACACAAATAACTTTTTCCAAAATTGAATTTTACACAATTTATGAATTGCAATGTTAAAATACTAGGTAGAAGATTGTATTCACCAAACAATTTTGGAGAATATAGCTTAACTTGAAGAT
>JAHPZR010018273.1:10000-12500 GCA_019787425.1 Platygyra sinensis | reverse complement strand
CCTGAAAATCAGTGCGTATCTGCGCGCTTGTGTTTTTTATTTGCTTGAAAGAAAATTGAGACGACAGTCGAAAATACATACTGTTGACCTAGATCTACAAAAATCCATATTTTGTTTTTAGTGTCGTCCTTGCTGTTGGTTTGTGTTTTTTTCTTGTGATTCTTTGAGAGGAAAAAACAGCCAATCGAGTAAGGAGTTTCCTTTCGGAGAGGGGAGCGAGAGTCAAATGGGACTTGTACAGTTTCGAATTCGCCATGACCGCTGAATAAAAGCACTGACAACGCATTTGTGCAGGGTTAGCCTCGACCTGAAAAAAATATTCGTAAATACCGGCGGTAAGCTGCCACAAATTTGAAAATTAAACAATACACACAACTGTAAACAGGTCATCTTCTCGCTGGAATTTGCGAATATTTTACTTTAAGTCGAGGCAAACCCTGTACAAATGCGTTGTCAGTGCTTTTATTCAGCGGTCATAGCGAATTCGAAACTGGACTATTACTGAATGTAATCACCTTATATAAAATCGCTTGAGTTAAATTCCATTGCCAGTCGGTAACAAAAGCATTGAATACTCAGAAATCGTAAAACAAATATTAAATTTATAACGCATGTTATGTTCAAATCTGGAGAAATTTATATCTGTCTGGATTCAGAAAAAACGATGCTATAGAATTAATATATCGCTCCCTAAGCGGGAGTTTTTTTTTTCCTCGGCAGAAACCATCTCCAAAGGTGACGATATAAAAAATTAAAAGGAAAGTCAGTCCTTTTTCTTTCTTTTACCCGTTGATCTTCTTTCATTGCCCTCCTTTCACTATTTTTGCCCCTTTACATGGCTTGAAAGCGGCCTAAAAGTTTAGGGAAATCATATAGAAATAAGGGTGATAGGTTGCAAATCTTTAGCATCGTTTTTACAAATCCAGACAGATATACTTTCTGACAAACGTAACAGTGGATATCGACCCAAAAAAAGATTGAATGCTCGAGGTTAATCGTTTGGGACAAAGAAATTGCGACGGGAGAAAAATGCTCCACCTCAATTCCAGAACGAGTAGTTATGGGTATATTGCACAAATGGTTAGACACCTTTTTGTGATTTTCGCTTTTTTTTTTTCTTCAGAAAGGTTGCTTCAAATTCTCTTTTTTTTCCAATTCATAGTCGAATATCTTTCAATTCCAAGCCCGCTTGCCCCTTCCTTCTCGCCCCTGGGCATTTGACAGTTTGTTTCAATAAGGTTGCAAATGCCCCTCCGTGGGCCGAGCAGCTATCCCCTCTTGGAGCAGCCAGAACAAATGCAAATGCCCCACCCATAAAGTGGTACTACGACCACAAATCAATTCTTTTAACTAAACACTAACTGACCCAAGTTTTAAGGTCTGATTTTAAAAAGACACCTGTTTATTTCAACTGGAATTTTCTTACTTTTTGTTCCTCCATTACTTACTTTAAAATCTTGAGAGAGCTGGTTCGGAGAGAAAAAGACGTCAAATTAAATAATAAGCAACACGGGAGTTTTGGGCTTTCAGACTTTTAAACCCGTGTTTTGCATGTAAAATAAATCGCGTTTACACGCTGAAATTTTGAGTAAATGACGTCGTTTTCTCTAGATCCAACCCTCTGAGGTCTAATTGGCCAGTTTGGATTGTGAGTAATGGCGGACCGTGAAATCCAAAAATTTACACTCAAAATAAACAGCCTTTGGATAAAACTTTAAGCTCAAAACTTTGCCAGTTAGGTGTTAAGCAAACACGCTTTCAAAATCTGAAAAAAAAAAAATTGATCATGGTAACACTAAGACAGCGTCAGTAACATAAGTATTTAACTTTCTTTATATATACGCTTACAGGTGAAACAAGTGATCGGTATTTATCAAAACAAAGTGTCACTAGTTACCTTCAAGGGTTTCATTATACTCCTTCTGGACCCTTCAACAAACGAGCTACAAATTTCCAATTTTTCCCGCGAAATTCGTTAACAGTGCCGTTGGGCATCACTTCTCGCCTCAATTTTCTCGCACGTCGAAGACCAGTATGAATTTGTTGAGGAGGCGGCGGGGAACGAGCTAGTTACCAATGCATGCGCGTCGATCTCAGGAAAAAAGAATTTACTTTTACTTTACTCAAGGTAATCCCCTAGATGTTGAATTAACAAAACAAGCTTGCGATCCGATGAACAGTTCTTTGTCTTTGACTACACTATCAAATGTTCCACCCCAGGACAAAAGAAAATTTCCCATCTGGGGGTAGCCACTACCTATCAAATGCCCTTGAAATGCTCGGGTGCTGGGTGGATGAGTGCGCTTGAAGTAGACCGAGGATTTCGGGGAAAAGTGTAATTTTAGAGCTTCTTTTGTTTCTCAATTCCCAAAAAATACTTGGATGCAAAGAAAACACCATTAAGTATAGTAATTTTTCTTGAAGCCCTCGGAGCCATGCTAGAATATTGATTTATTGAACCTGGCGTATCGACAGAGCCATTTCGCTGTTGAGAATTAAT
>JAHPZR010018273.1:0-5000 GCA_019787425.1 Platygyra sinensis | reverse complement strand
CCCATTGATTTAATTTTTGGACTAGTGTAATCTTGTCAGTATGACCGAACGACGACAATCATTACACCTTTTCAATTTTTATCTATTTTTCCTCAAAAAGATATAAGGAGTTGCTGATACAGCAGAGGAAGTAGATATGCAACTGAAATTCACTTTTTCTTTACCGTTATCAGCTGTTCGTTTTTCACAAAAAACCCTATGGTCAACCCATTAATAAAATGAAGAAAAACAAAAGATACGGCCAAGAAACTCAGCAGATGCTGAGAGAGCGATTTCTGGCTTTGCTGCTTATAGGACTAGTACTCAACCCTTTTTTTCTGAAGGACCCAGCATTGTTGGCCATAAAACTAGTTTGTCTTTGATTGTTCCGGCTTGCGAAACAAATAGCTAAGTGATGGGATATGCCGTGTCACCTTACTCGAAGGAGGGTGCGCGGGTGTACTCCCTTATATGAGCTCTATAGGTAAGTACAGCCCCAAAGGGTTAGGTTTTCAGCCGATTTGGTCATAAATAGTGTACAATTATCAACTTCTTTCAGCAGTAGGGCCCCTTGTTTCTGAGCGATCAGCTAAAAACCATGGGATTCAATGTCACGATGCTCAAGGACATGTTCCATCATTTTGAAATTTCCAACAAATTTGGATATGGTAAAATAATGCTCATGTTATAAATTGATTCAGTGGATCGTCATCATCAGCGCAGCTTCGATAATTAACGGTGTATCTGTTACCAAGGCTTTAAATTTCTGTTGGAAAAAAAAAATATGGAATGTGGTGGGCAAAAGGTTTCAAGTGCTGTTTTTGATTGATTGCTGTTAGGGCAAACAGTCATGTCTAGTGCTTGTTGTGAATATATTTTAAGTCTGTATTAACACTACTTTTCATTCAGCTATGATAATGCTCACGAAATATCCAAAATGTGTTTTTCTTTCGGCTATTATATTTTTACAGACATCGTTAGGATAAGAATGATTCTGAGGTTAAGAATTTCTATGCCAGATGGTCCGGATGCGATATATATTTTAACGATAACTGCAGAAATCCTATCGCACTCATTGGCTAATTTTCATTGTCAATATTAAAGCAAAGAGACAAATGAAATTGTAATTCGTGCGACACGTCAAGGAGCGAAAGCGGACAGTTTGACAATTTGTTATCGTAACCAACAATTTGACGTCAGCTTTTAATGCGTCTGTCCTGTTATTGGCAAAAGCAAGACTGTTCAAACACTAATGGTTAAGTATACTCAACTCCCGATTCTCGAACCCTCGCCAACTCAAACATCGAGATAACTTAGATTTACGTCAAACCTCTACTGTAATTTTGCCCTCGGTAACTCGAATCCTCAGCAACTCTCGGTAACTCAAACCCTTGATAACTCAGACCCTCGGTAGCTCAAAAACTCGATTACTCAAACCCTCGCTAACTCTCACCTTCTGTAATTCAAACCCTCGGTAACTCAAACCCTTGGTAACTCAAACCCTCGGTAGGTCAACCCCTCCATAACTCATATCCTTGATAACTCGAACCCTCGGTACCTAAAACCCTCCGTATATCGGACCCAGAGGAGATATAGGAAACAAGTCATATCGAACCCTCCGTAACTCGAATCCTCGACCGTAACTACAACCCTCAAATACTCGAACCCTCAGTAATAGACCTCTTTAGCTTGGGCGGTTTGTTTTCCCATTGTAGACCACGTGATGATACTCTTGAGAATTCTTGCTTTCAAATTTTCAAATAGTCCCGCGTATATGAATGAATAATTTTAAGATGGACAAAAGAAAAATTCTCCAGAGAATACCACGTGTTCTACAATGGGAAAACAAACCGCCCAAGCTTGGTAACTAGATCAACGATAGATACAAAAAAAAATAGTCATAAAAAGCGACATTGTCAGGAGAGGGATTCGAACCCACGCCTCCATTCGGAGACCAGAACGCCCGCTCCCACTGTGTTCTAAGAAGGTGATTAACCTTGAGCCTGGCGCCGTAGACCGCTCGGCCATCCTGACAACCGTATATGGGGGCTACAATATCTAAATTGACCATTCCATGTACGCTTTACTAATATATAAATTTTAAGAGAAAACGAGAGGATAAGCCCCTCTTCACTTTTTTTTAATAAGGCAAATGATCAGACAAAAGAAATAAAACATATTGTCAGGAGTGAGAATCGAACCCACGCCTCCATTCGGAGATCAGAACGCCCGTTCCCACTGTGTGCTGGGAAGGTATTTAACCTCGAAGGGGGTAAGTTTCTAGATAAAGTGTGGTGCTGTGTCGGTGGGAGGATTACAAGATAGTATGGTTTTACAACTGGGTTGTGATTTAGCCACCGTAAAGAGATTCGGGAGCTGACGTTTCGAGCGTTAACCCTTCGTTGGAGCGACTCGCTCAGTAACACGAACTCACAGCAACCCTAAGTAACTGAAATCCTTGGTAACAAGAACCCTGGTTAACTCAAACCCTCAAAAACACAAATCCTTAGTAGCTTACGTAGAAAGCGCTCGGTAGTGGATGGTAACACAAACCATCGGTAGCTCAAACCTTTCGTAACAAGAACCCTTGGTAACACAAACCCTCGGTAACACAAACCCTCGACAACTACAACCCTCGGTAACTCAAACCCTTGGTAACTCAAACCCTCGGCAACTCGAACCCTCGTAAGTCAACCCCTCGATAACTCTAACCCCAGGCTAGGTAACTAA
Organism: Platygyra sinensis; assembly: GCA_019787425.1. Lineage (NCBI taxonomy): Eukaryota > Metazoa > Cnidaria > Anthozoa > Scleractinia > Merulinidae > Platygyra > Platygyra sinensis. Next base: position 2,291 of record JAHPZR010018273.1, on the reverse strand, counting down.
AACCCTCCGTAAGTCGAACCCTCAATTACTCGAACCCTCCGTAACTTCAACCCTTGGTAACTCGAACAACGATAGATAGAGAAAGAAAACAATAGCCATAAAAAGCGACATTGTCAGGAGTGGGATTCGAACCCACGGCTCCATTCGGAGACCAGAACGCCCGCTCCCGCGTAAGACTCAGGGCTAAATACCTTCCCAGCACACAATGGGAGCTGGCGTTCTAGTCTCCGAATGGAGGCGCGGGTTCGAATCCCACTCCTGACATTCTCACTTTTTATGACTATTTTTTTTTTCTCTATCAATCGAGAGTTCAGGTAACCGAGGCTTCGAGTTACGGCCGCTGGTTTGAAGTACAGAGGGTTTTAGTTGCTGAGGGTTCGAGTTAGAGAAGGTTTGAGTTACCGAAGGTTCGAGTTACCGAGGGTTTGAGTTAGAGAAGGTTTGAGTTACCGGAATCCATTACCTGCTGATAGCTTTAGTAGATAAAGAATAAATGCTATACCGAGTAATTGCATTGTGACTAAACTTGATAGACAACAAATGCAAGGAAACGATGTTATGTGCTTGTAATATTTCGATATAAATCTATATCATATTCGGACTAAGGCGGGATACAGGTGGCAAAATTTTAAATACTGCGAGATTGTACAGCAGTATAATCACGTGAAAACGAAAAACAAAGAAACGAAACTGTCAAGAGAATAGGCGGAGTTCCCTACTGGCTTTTAAGCCATTGTTCAGAAATGGTGTCAAACGCTTGATATGGTAAGCTTCTTTATATAGTAATAGATTCCAGTTATCATCGCGATCTATTATGTTTGTTTTATCACGCACGGTTTGGGCGAAAAATTCTTTGTTGATTACAGTAGTAGATGAAATGTTATCATTAGTAAAAATATCCGGTAAGTTGTATAAATCTTGTATGTGTTTGATATTATCACAATCGCGAAGATGTTTATATATAGCGCTTTCTTTGTCCGTGAGTGCATGTTCTTGTGTTCGGACAAGTAGAGTTCTGTTCGTTTTGCCGATGTACGAAGAATTACAACCAAGGCAGATGAATTCATAAACAACATTTGATTGGCTTAATTGTGGCGTTTTGTCCTTAGTGCTTGTGAAGAAACACAATTTTGTTGTCTTCTCTTTTATTCGGATGTCAACATTCGGATCGACGAGACATCTCCGAAGCTTACATGCACTCACGGACAAAGAAAGCGCTGTATATAAACACCTTCGCGATTGTGATAATATAAAACACATACAAGATTTATACAACTTACCGGATATACCCATGCCTCCATTAGGAGACCAGAACGCCCGCTCCTATTGTGTGCTGGGAAGGTGAACAAAGCTTGTAATTGGTCTAATAATGTGCTTTCCAGGTGATACCAGTACTTCGATCGGATGTATAAGAGTTGAAGAATGTTTTTACGGAACACGGAGATTCTATTTCTTTCGCGCCCAATACAGAGCTTCAGCAGGTGACGCTCGTCTATATAGAGTACACTATAAGTAGTCTGTCTGTTGCTCAACCCTCCGCAAGGGAAGAACGTAAGTCATCAAGCGAGCTCTTCTCGATTCCTGGCTTCGCTTCTCGTCTCTGCTGGTCCGCTGACCTTCGCTCAGTGTTTTGCGTTTTTTCGCGGATTGCGACCAAAGCGAGATGGTTCGCGGCCCAATGCATAAGTAACATATCACATTTAACATTTTATAATATGCGTCTGTGCATCTGTCTATCTCCCTGTCTGTCTCTCTGTATGTCCGTCCGCCCACTTGTCACCGTACACCGGGGGTTGAACTTGAGCTATTTTGGAGATGGAGCTCACACCCTGAATAGACATGCAATGGGAGATCGGTTCCCGCTTGATTGTTCACACAAGATGTTATCCAAGTACCAACTGATGTCACTGAAACACAGACTAACATTTACAACACGTGTGCCCCTGTACAACTTATAGAAAAATAATATCCCAAAAACTGCACAAAGGAACGACACCAATTCATCACTACTGTAGTGCATGCTTTATCCGAAACGAATATCAAAGTCCTAACGTGCTAGTTTTCTCAATTTTATTCAAGTCGAGTTTAGTTTTGGTCAAAGATACAAATGACGGTGTTATCGAGGAAATCGGTTCTTCAAGGAGAAATAAAAGCATTAGCCAATATTGATTAAGAGGCTTTCGCCCACAACTTTTGACGATACTAAAATAATAGTCCAGTTGTGGATAGAATGAACTTGTTGTCACATCTTTCAAATATCGTTTAGGTCAAAAGGAGAAAGTATTTTTTCG
>JAHPZR010018272.1:45000-61527 GCA_019787425.1 Platygyra sinensis | reverse complement strand
GGTCTAGATAATATGGAAATATTTATTTATCAGTATCACTGCGTAGTTATGACAAATGAAGAGGCAAGATGAAGATGAAAAGGCAGGCCTCTAAGCACTAAATTTTTGGGTTTACTTCGGTCTAAAAACCTGTCAAGTTTTTCTTTGTTTTGTAGCTATTGTTAGGGTTAGGTCTATTATCTTGACTTTGTTTTCTTAGTTTTACGTCACTGGTGAGTGTCACAGGTTTTTACACTGAGGATGAGCCTCAATGTTTGGAGTTCATCTTTATCTCATCATTAAAATTAGAGTGAAAACCCAGTTTTCAGCTGTAGCATACAATTATCAGTCTGTGTGGCCATGCATAACAAAATGGAAGGGTTGTTTTGCTGCATGCTGCAATCAGCCTGTGTGGCTGAGGGCCTAAGTGGCCAGGCATAACAACTAAAGACTAGTTATGCTGTAATCAGCTTGTGTGGCTGAGGGCCTGTTTGGCCATGTATAACAAAATGGAAGGGTTGTTTTGCTGCAATCAGCCTGTGTGGCTGAGGGCCTGTGTGGCCATGTATAACAAAATGGAAGGGTTGTTTTGCTGCAATCAGCCTGTGTGGCTGAGGGCCTGTGTGGCCATGTATCACAAAATGGAAGGGTTGTTTTGCCTGCAATCAGCCTGTGTGGCTGAGGGCCTGAGTGGCCATGCATAACAACTAAAGACTCGTTATGATGTAATCAGCCTGTGTGGCCATGCGTAACAACTTAAGACTCGTTATGCTGTAATCAGCCTGTGTGGCTGAGGGCCTGTGTGGTCATGTGTAACAAAAATGGAAGGGTTGTTTTGCTGCCAATCAGCCTGTGTGGCTGAGGGCCTGAGTGGCCATGCATAACAACTAAAGACTCGTTATGATGTAATTAGCCTGTGTGGCTGAGGGCCTGTGTGGCCATGCGTAACAACTTAAGACTCGTTATGCTGTAATCAGCCTGTGTGGCTGAGTGCCTGTGTGGTCATGTGTAACAAAAATGGAAGGGTTGTTTTGGCTGCAATCAGCCTGTGTGGCTGAGGGCCTGAGTGGCCATGCATAACAACTAAAGACTCGTTATGATGTAATTAGCCTGTGTGGCTGAGGGCCTGTGTGGCCATGCATAACAACTTAAGACTCGTTATGCTGTAATCAGCCTGTGTGGCTGAGGGCCTGTGTGGTCATGTGTAACAAAAATAGAAGGGTTGTTTTGCCTGGCAATCAGCCTGTGTGGCTGAGGGCCTGTGTGGCCATGTATAACAAAATGGAAGGGTTGTTTTGCTGCAATCAGCCTGTGTGGCTGAGGGGCCTGAGTGGCCATGCATAACAACTAAAGACTCGTTATGATGTAATCAGCCTGTGTGGCTGAGGGCCTGTGTGGCCATGTGTAACAAAATGGAAGGGTGTGGCTGAGGGCCTGAGTGGCCATGCATAACAACTAAAGACTCGTTATGCTGTAATCAGCCTGTGTGGCTGAGGGCCTGTGTGGTCATGTGTAACAAAAAATGGAATGGTTGTTTTGCTGCAATCAGCCTGTGTGGCTGAGGGCCTGTGTAGTCATGGATAACAACTAAAGACTCGTTATGCTATAATCAGTCTGTGTGGCTGAGGGCCTGTGTGGCCATGTGTAACAAAATGGAAGGGTGTGGCTGAGGGCCTGAGTGGCCATGCATAATAACTAGATATCCGTTATGCTGTAATCAGCCTGTGTGGCTGAGGGCCTGTGTAGCCATGCATAACAACTCAAGACTCGTTATGCTGTAATCAACCTGTGTGGCTGAGGGCCTGTGTAGCCATGCATAACAACTAAAGACTCGTTATGCTGTAATCAACCTGTGTGGCTGAGGACCTGTGTGGCCATGCATAACAACTAAAGACTCGTTATGCTGTAATCAGCCTGTGTGGCTGAGGGCCTGTGTGGCCATGTATAACAAAATGGAAGATTTGTTATGCTGTAATCAGCCTATGTGGCTGAGGGCCTGTGACGCTTAGAGTATAGCCAACCTTAACTTCTATTATTCCTTATCCTCTAGGGAACGTAGGGCATCCACCCTGGCTTTCCATCTCATTGTTTTATGCACAATAACTTACTTCTTTCTAGTGTTGCCAGTGTTTTTCAGGGTGAACCATATCCAGATGGTTTCGGGAAAGCAAGGAGATTTCATCTAGAAGCCATGGATCTAGTTTTTGCAGTCACATTAAATGAAAAGAAACTTCTGCAAACAACCAAATGGTGAGTTCAATCGACCATATTCAAATTCTCACTTAGAAGTGGAGGCTCATGCTGGGGAATATGACTAAAAAAGTGACTAATGCCACTTGCATTTGATAAGACTATCCCCATAAGTCTCAGCTGCCATGGTAGTTCCAATCCAATATGGAGAATAAGACTATGGTGTATTTCAGATTGGCTATAGACCCTATGCAAAAATGGCTGCCTTAATAGTATTCTTTTGTTCGTATTTAAATTAGCCTCACTAACCTCGTTTTTGAGACAAAAATTGTAAAGAATTTGTAATCTCGAACAAGGACAGTGAGGCTAGTTTGAATACGAACAAAAGAATAATCGAAAGGCAACCATTTTTGCATAGGGTTTATGCCTTGTCATGTATATGTGAATGCCATGTTTAAGACTGCTTCAGAAGAAGCACGAAAATCCTATCATATTTTATAATTGTAGTTTTATTGTATTTTATTGTCAGAATTTTTATTGTGTTCTCATTTCAATATAGGAATTAACACTGAAAAACCCTTTTGGGGAGTGTTAATATATGCCCCGGCAACAACGAGTGATGGTGGTGCCTTCATGAAACCCCCGCCTGTTAGAGCGGCCAATACACAGCGAGGTCTAAGATAAGATCTTCAACAAGAAGCTATTTCTCAGGAAAGAAATAGTGCTTCGTTTCCGGAAAGATATCCAGTCTCAGAGAGGCTCGTGTTTGATATCTTGTGCATGAGAAGTCCCGGGGTGAGGCGGGATATAGTACTGAAACTATGGTAGAAAAGGATGTTTTCTACACATTACCGTACTTCGAAATGTATTTATTTGTGATATTTTCCTGTGACTCTGCCCAAGGAGAGAACGGAATTCCCATATATGGGTATAGGTATGTCCAGCCTGATAGCCGGGGTATGTTTTTTTTTTGAGACATTTAGGTCAGAAATAGAGGATCCAATTTGGTCATTTTGGTCTCAAACTGGGCATGGTTTTGCACTTTAGTCTTGCATTTGGTATGTTCAGTCTTTTTAAAAGAAGCTAGTTTTTCATCCATTATCGATAAGACCAGGAATCAAACAATAGTTGATAAGGCAGAAGATCCAGGAATCTCAAATTTTATGATATAGGGAATTAAGGCAGGTTTGCGATAGGGCATACATTTAAGGGACAGGTCATAAATAGGGTTGAAAAATCGCAGATTTTGGTCTTAATTAATTAAGCAGGATAAATGCTTCAGGAAGCTGGCCGCACGACCCCGCCAAATTTTCGCAAATTCGAAATTATTGTGTGTGAGGCTAAATAACGCTAAGAGGTAAAAGCATTTGACACGTAATTTTTTCAATTTCTGTGCCAGGAAGTGCTTGCTTCGAATGGCTGCTGCGGCACTCTTCGTTTTGTTGTCGTTGCTGCAATATATTTTTCTTTTCAAAAAGGACGTGTTACGTGTGACGAGAGTTATGTAATTATTTACACAGTCCACCTTCGGCTTATTTATGAAGCCAAAATACAAATGTTATCGGTGTTTTCATGGAAACCAGCTCAGCCACGGTAGCTCAAAACAAAAAAGATTGTTATTTCTAAAAACGTATGATAGGACGCGCTCCACAAGAAGTGAAGTTTCTCAAATTGTGGCGGAAAATTTGACAAATTGAATTAAATCTATAAAATGTCGACACCTTATAAGAAAGCCATATTGTACCTCTTTTGCACTATAGCAAGGTTAATTAAAATACAATTTGATGAATTAGTTACCTCTTCCACAGCGGAATATCGTTTCTGTCACTGGTATCATCCAAGCGTTCCAAGTGCGTGTTCTTTTCCCGTATTAGCATCCACAGAAAATCGGCGGGATTGTTATTCCTGACAAGTCCGATTTCACCAAAGTTATGTCGCCGTTGTGATCTTAATCACATTTTAAATCAAGCAAGTAACCAGATACCTTCGTCTCTTTAGAATCACAGCGTTCCAGTCTGACTTAAACATTCAAGTCATCAGTTATTTCTGCCTTCAGTGCCATTTTACGTTCCTTTTGTTTCCGTGACTCGAAATTAAATTTAGTTTCAACAGGATGTTTTTGCTGCGCATGTTTATCTTGTGAATTACAAGCGTTACATTGATAACTCTCATACTTACTATGTCAATAAATCACTCTAAAACGAAAATCAGTACCATTTCTTTGTTGAACTAAACAAGACTAACTGCTTCAATTGGCTTAAAATATCTCATTGGGCCGGTCAAATCGCGTAGTGTGGCGGCGTCTCTACCTCGAAAATATATTTCCCTTTCACTATCACTACGCGATTAGAAGTCCAGTTCGTAGTTTTCTAGTGTAATACACCGATAAAGAGAGTTTCAATCAATAATTCCCCATTTCAAAATGTTGCATTTCGATGCACAGAATTTGGGCCGAAATTTTGCCGCCGTATTTACATTTACAATTACGACCTTTACTCTGATTGGATATCTCCTCCACTATGTAAATAGTTCACCCCTGAACTGAAAACAATACCGTTTCGTTTCTGAGGAAACGAAACAAAAAATGCTGTAGGGGACCGGGAATCCTGATTTTTGTTTAAAAGAAAAGATGCACTTGTGTTTAAAAGTGGTAAAATGCAGTTATCCTGCATAGAAAATGAGATTTAGAAGTCAGAGTTAAAAACACTATTCAGCTGAACATTAACTTACAGGACATTGTTTTGTAGTATTATTTTATTCACTCAAAACCTCTGCAATGTTCAATTTGTTTAACAATTACTAATAATTTTTCACCGCCACTTAATTTCAACTGTTTTGTTTTTGTCAAACAGAGATGTACGTCAAGGATGGCATGTTAATGAGATTCACACCCGTTCAGAAAAAAAAAGCATCACAAGGTGTCTTTACCGATTTAAAAAAACACTGATGTCAATTTTCATGCGTCTGTCCTGTTATTGGTCATGAATTTCATCATAACATTGTAAAAGTAGCTGTGTTATGTTATGACGAAATTCGTTGTCAATAACAGGACAGACGCATTAAAAACTGACATCATTTTGTTTTTTACGATAACAAATTGTCAAATTGTCCGCTCTCGTTCCTGACATCGCATCAATTATAAATTCATGTGTCTGTCCGCTTATTGACAATAAATATTAGCCAATGAACGCACAACAATTTCTGCAGTTATCGTAAAAATAGTTTTGATAAAAGTCCCTAAAAGTTTGATGGTCAGCACTGGAAATTTTGAACCATTTACAGACTTTATGAATTGTTTGTAAATCCTGAATTTACAGACTTGGTACTTTCCAGATTAAAAACGAAATGTCTGTAAATTTATTTTAAACATTTTGTTTAGTTTTTAGTTCTGTTCATTTCAAAATGTTTGTAAAATGTTTGTAAATTACAGCAGCTAGAATAAGAGGATAGGACTGATAATTTACAGACTTAACAAAATCTAAGAATGCCTGTAAATTTGCCACTTACAAAGATTTTACAGGATTAGTCTTATCATGTAAAATCTCTGTAAATTGACATAGTCGGGGCACCATAAAATCTCTGTAAATTGACATAGTCGGGGATCAGCTGACCTGGTTGCAGTCAAATCTTGACAATCAATGTTCTTAAAACCATCTTGACAGGTACGCAAAGTAGATAGAAATTGCAGTGTTTATGGACAGCCATTCAGACAACCATTTATGGAAAATCTGATGCCAATAACTTTAAAAAATTGAGCTTTGTCTATTGTTATGAATAATTGACAATTAACATAATTTATCGCAAGTTTAAAATACTGCCTAGAGGATTGTATTCACCAATTTATAAGTTCAAACCGCTGGGAATCTCCTTGGGTTGCACGCGACAACAGATTATCTGTTGTCGTGTGCAATCCAAGGAGATACCCAGCGGTTTGAACTTATGGAACGGTTTCTTAAGGTAAGAAATTTACTGTGATGTGCTTTTTAACCTTCATTTAGACCCAACTTTTGAGATTTTCTTCTTCAAACTTGGCTAAATTTTAGTGCGTGAAGAAAGGCCTCAGAGTAGGGTGTCTTCCAGCCTCTCTGGTATAAGCTTAGAATTTTCCGAAAAGTCTCCATATTTCGTCAGTCAAAGTAATGAATATACCTTAAAATTTGTATGAAAACGAAATTCTGCGAGCTGCATTTTAGGGGACGTAGCACGCTTCACAAAATCGGTGAATTTTACCTTTCTGATCACGGTCGGCAACCTCAGTTCGGCCAAAATTCAATTTTGTCTCCTAGCAAAGCAGAAATAAGAAACTGGAGAATAATAAATTGCTTTTTTATATATATGTGCCAAACCCTTTCCACTGACAAAAAATGAGGGAAAATTATGTTTGTTCCTGAAGTCGAGTGGACCGCCGTTTTAGAGAGACTGCCACTTAATATTTCACATTAAAACATGGATTTCATGTAAGATAGTTCATGTTAAAACATGAAATATCTCAGACCATCGATTTTACGATCTCCTTTTCAGCCGATGTTTTTATGATTGTTTTCTATACTTTGTTATTTTCCTCCTTCCTTTTTCTTCTACCAGAATAGTGTAAATAAAGCTTGTTGTTGTTGTTGTTGTTAATCGCTTGATTCTTCTCTGTTCGGAAACAAGAAAGACTAAGACCTATTTAGTTAAAAAGTCATAAAAAAAAATCAGCGGAGTATAACAGCAAGAGTGTGAAGTAAAAACAAGTGGCCCTCGCTAACCGATTAGGCCATTTTTGGGCGCCGTTTTTTTCTTTTTAAGGTGCCCGCGAAAATTACGTCTAACAGTTTTCCACGCACCTTTGCTCCTCCGGGTCCCCGATTGTGTCAAGAAAAAACTTGGAAGCCAATCTGTCCGGGAACTGGAAGTAAGAAACCTCGGCCCTGTACTTTACCAGAGTGCACGGGGTGGGACAATTACATTTAGTAAGATCTGCAAGAAAAGTTTCACCTAAGAAGTAATATATTTCACGGATAAATGATTTGGCTGACGTATTGTACTCTACATGATGGCGACGCCAGTGTACACTGCATTTCGTTATCTTCGTCGTCTCTTTCACTACCATGAATGGGGTTGTTCGGGGCTAGTCTAAAGAAACGCTGAAAGTAACTCAGAAGCTCAGAACCTCAGCTGGTAAGAGGCAGAACATTGAGTTTATTTTGGGATGTTTTATTTGCACACCATTGTGGAACTGAAGGAAACCTGAGAGTTAAAAGACCTGTGAACCCGTCGGTCCAGGCCACATCGGCGTCAATTCGCTCTGCTATTTCTTAACTTTTGTTAAAAGTTGAAATGCATAGTGAGTTTGTGATCAAGACGGGCGGCTTTGTTTTATTAAGCTCTTATTAACCAAGCAGGAGGTCTGTATGGGAGAATCGAGGTTGTGAGTACAGCCCGAACGCAGTGAGGTCTGTACACACGGCCAAGGTCAAGATTCTCCCATACAGACCGCCTAAGCTCGGTGAATAAGATGCTCATATAGCACAAAAAAGAACAAGTTAATTAATTGAACGCAATTGTTTGCTTGCGAATTGCGAAGAGCCGAAATTAAATGTGAAGAGTGATCATCGCAGTAAATTTTCCAATTTAAGCAATTGGAAAGAAGAAGCCTGAGAAAAATCAGGGCTTCAACGGGATTCGAACCCATGACCTCCGCGATACCGGTGCGATGCTCTATCAACTGAGCTATGAGCCACACAATGGGAGCAAGGTCAATTTATTGAGTTCATATTTTCCCGCGCAGTGAAATGATGTGAAGTATATATGAAATAATTCATATTTGTACTGCGGTTGTAGATGAATGTGAAGAGTGATCATCGCAGTAAATTTTCCAATTTAAGCAATTGGAAAGAAGAAGCCTGAAAAAAAATCAGGGCTTCAACGGGATTCGAACCCATGACCTCCGCGATACCGGTGCGATGCTCTACCAACTGAGCTATGAGCCACACATTGGGAGCAAGGTCAATTTATTGAGTTCATATTTTCCCGTGCAGTGAAATGATGTGAAGTATATATGAAATAATTCATATTTGTACTGCGGTTGAAGATTTTTTTTTCAGGCTTCTTCTTTCCAATTGCTTAAATTGGAAAATTTACTGCGATGATCACTCTTCACATTCATCTACAACCGCAGTACAAATATGAATTATTTCATATATACTTCACATCATTTCACAGCCGAAATTAGTTCTGCCAAAGTTTGGTCGTCCTCTTTACTTTGCTTTTCTCAAAAGGCTTTTTGGCACTTCCATGATCAAATATTGCTAGATGAAAATAGTCAATGACTTTGCATTTTAGTTTGTAACTTTTTCTTCGCAAAACATTAATTTTCAATATCGAGCAAATTCGTGAATTTTGTAGTTTCCAGTCCTTGTGAGACGGAGCCATGCAATAAATCTATTGTTTAGACTTACTTCTCTTACAGAGTGTAAAAACCGTATTAAAAATATAGTAATTTCATCGTTATATGCGTGTTTAAGCCGTGTACTGTGAGAATGCAGAGGAACATTTCCAGTACCTGATGCACTAGTATTTATACAAGACTCGTATCTGTCCCAACAAACAGGTCCATGGTTTGAACCTAAAATGGTTAAGAGAGAGCAAAGTGAAAATGAAACATTAATATTAACATCTTTAATAAGCGATAGCGTCATTGATCATATCTAAGTTTGTAATTAAGATTTATTGGAGTTCATCAGTACTTAACTGATCGCAGAACATTTTTTTGTTTGAATTTTCTGCTCAGCTAGCGATGCTGCGCACCTATAGAGCGAAATTAAGGTGTAGGCGTGAGACATTATCGCCTTGGGCTTCGGATATATAGGGCCATCTGGCTAATGGAGCCTCGGCGTTGTCACTGTGCTGTGTTCTTGGGTACGACCCTACCTTTCAAAATACCCCTTTCCACCCTTACCAGCAATCGGCGAATGGGTATGGCAAAACCTGCTCATTTGCGGAAGAAGAAAAAAATAATCCTTGCCTCTTCTCTTCACAGAAACCAGAATTTAGCGCAAGCAGTGAGTGTGAATACCCTATTTACCCTCGGATTTTACACTTCAAAGGTATTAATTTTGTAATAACTCTGGCTAGGTCGCGATGAAGTGTGGAAATGCATTTTACTCTTTTAGCATTTAGCCCCATAACCTCTTCGCTATACTGCTAAGTATAATGACCTGGACTTTCAGTAATGCCAGGCAATGAACGAAGTTCTTATATATTGTGGACTGCACATACCACTGTAACCTGGCTTACGACAGCCACAAGACTTGACTGCCTGTTCTCCAAGACACTCAGTAATGCATCCCTCCACGGTGTAGCTGGAATAACCTTTCAAGGACAAACTCTGGCAGTCTCCATGAGGATGTGGAAGATTTGTGAACTAAAATAAAAGCCAGCATTTGTGAGGTCAAGTCTAACACTACCAACATCAACATCGACATCGAAATCGGCATCGCCCTCGACATCGACAGGAACATGATCATCAACAGCGTATTTTAAAAATGGATGTTTATAGTGGCCGATGCAATTAGCAACAACTAGTTAGTTTTTAGGCATGCCACTTAAAAAACTAACAAATATTGCAATAAACATAATAGGCTAAAAAATCTCCACTGTAGGAGACAGACCAGTTGGCTATTTACAAGCATGATCGAGGAGTTGAACTAGGGTCTACCGAGAAACAACTCCAGCTTCGTGGTAAGCGCAGGACTTGAGCTCGCGACTTCCGAATTTCAAGTCCGGCGCCCTAACAACTCCTCCATGCCACCTCCAGAGCGGGTTCAGAGACGCCCTAAATTTTAGAATAATTTAAGTCTCTTAAACCCTTCCACAGTGTTTTTGAATTTGAAAAAAATAAAATGTATTGTAGCTGGTAAAAAATCAAAAATGATTAGAATATGAGCGACCGTACTCTTTTTGAGTTATGAGCACAATGACCAATGATTGGCCGTTCGTTTAATATCATTATTTTTAAAAGGCATCAACGGAAAATAGTTATTCTAGAAAAGCTGTGAGCCACTTCAATAATCGTAAACATAATTATGATCATAATCACAATCGCTATTAACACTTACCCTCTGTTCGGAGACTGAAATTGCAGCATGTGTTCCTGGTGATACACCAATTCCATCCCAGTCGCCAACGTATTCACCCTGTTTATGAATCAATACTCTGATTCCCCGAGAGAACTTTCCAATCGTTTCATCGGTATAATTTGCATTAAGCATTATATTAAGTCCACCGTTTAGTCCTGATCTGGTGAGATTTCTGACCACCACATCGTCTTCTCCGGAATTAAATGTGAAGCATAAGCCAGTTTCTGCTAGTTTTGGTTTAAAATCGGAGATTTCGCATTCCGATTTCCAGCCAAACGTGCACCATGAACTGAAAGAAATTAAATCAGTCATGTTTTGACTGTAGCGCAGAATGAAATCTTCCATGTTAAAATCAACGCCTGATTGATTTAAAGCAGAACGTAAATCTTTTCTTCTCTCATCAGTACAGTTGTCAAGATCACCCGCGCGTATTGAAAAATTCAGATGTGCACAGCAGCAAATCATTGCCAAGCCACAAGTCAAGTTGTTCATCTTCCTCTCACGTATAACTCTTGTTGCCGCACACACACTCAGATTTAATCTTTGTGCTGTAAAAGCGGGATGTTCGTCTCTCATCATAACTTTGGCTTTGCTGAATAGATTGTTTGGACAAATAGTCACTGCAGGGAAATTAATATTCGTGCTGTAGGTCATGGTTATGGCGGTTGTAATAGGATGCTTGAAGAAGTATTTGTCGAATGCGTTGAGAACAGTTACGAAATAAGACGCTCCAGCGATGAGTAAAAAGATCAACCAAGTAATTCGAGTGCATCTTCTTCTCGAGGATGTAACATTTCGTGCGCCGTGTAGAGTGGTGTTTTCCAGAAATTCCTTCCACTTTGTCTCTGATGCTGCATCATGTGATGCATTCTCAATGGCCCTTTGGTTGTTCTCCATTATCTTCTTGTACCTGGTGAAATATGTCCTGTTGCAGTTATTGTTCAACATTAAATGACAACTCAGTTTAAGACGAAATATGACAAACATATAACGTAACATCAGAAGTTTTTTTCGTTTTAACGTCGAACTGGAACAATGCTATATCAAGAATGGCACGAGCGCTGTCACGATGGTGGTGGTGGTATCGTGGTTGGTAAAACATGAGGATATCAAGAGAACTATATGGAATGAGAGCGTTCTGTAGTCAACGGTCTCTTCACTTTTATGCAAGTTTTCATTCTGAATCTTAGCCACAACAACACAAATTTTGAGGTACCCTTTCTATTCTTAAGGCTGGTTTCCATATGATCGCAGACGATCGCGGATCGCAGATCGCAAAACGTTCTGCGATCGTCTGCGATCATATGGAAACACACTTCTGCGATCGTCTGCGATCAATTACGATTGTGCGATCATATGGAAACCAAAGTTCTGCGATCTGCGATCGAAACGTACCCATAATATTTTGAATTCCGACCCACGATTCAACGCTTCTTAGCAACAAAGCCCGAATATTCGCTTGTAGCAACATGGCTGGCGTTGAGCAAGGTAACGTTAATAACGAGGAATTTATGGAGGAAGTTGCACGCTATGAGTGTGTTTACCACCGTAATTTAGATGGTAAAGACTTCAAGGACAAAAACAGAAAGGCTAACTGCTGGGAAATAATCGGAGAGAAATTTAATTTATCGGCGGCGGAGGCGGAGGTCAAATTCCGCCACATAAGAACTGCGTATTGTCGTTGAAGAAGTACTCTGTCGTATTACAACACAAAGTTCTCTGACCAAAGTGTGGAAGGCCCCAAGTTCTTGTCTCTTCAAGAATATTTCGCGAACCCGAAACCGATGCTTTCGACGGTTAAGAAGGGCTAAAAGAAGAAATAAATTTTCTTTCAGCAAAAATTCGTACTCGACGCCTGCCATGTTGTTTTGATGCGATTTCCAGTCAGCACAAAACGCTTGTAATTTCGACACTTCCGCTGACTGAAATGTAGGGAAAAGTCGGCTCTGCGATCGTTTACGATCGTTCGCGATTATATGGAAACAACTCTCTTTGCGATCGTCTGCGATCTGCGATTTGCGGTCCGCGATCTTCTGCGATCGTATGGAAACCAGCCTTTATCGATTGTCTTATGTTTATCTTTATTTCATCCACTAAGAGGAAGCTCTTTTGCCGAGATCGAAAATGATCGACGTCAGTGTTTATCAACAAGAAATATCGCTATAACAAACCTGCCTACAAAACCGCGAAGATGTAACCTCAAATAAATCATCTAAGTGACCGTCTGTACTGTATAGCTACAAATGATTTTATCAAATCAAATAAAACGCTACGGTTTGAAAGTAAACAAACCAGAACTTACAAAGTTTGCACGCGATCAAATTAAGAAACCACAAAAATTAAACCAAAATTAACTACCATATGGCACTAAAATTTATGCGGGACTTTATTTTTGCAAGGAGAGTTATTTTGTATGTTGCAGGAACTAATATTTGCGATTGTAGAAGACTGGACTTTCTTCCTGGGAATTATTTTTGCGATCTACGTGAAGTCGCGTTTAATTGAAATAACAATTTCAATTTTTAATTATCACAATTGCAATTAGAATTTTAATTAAACTGCATTGAATTGACATTTGAAACAACATGTAGAGAAGTAAAACACAGTAATCCAGTACTCAGTGTCACTCCATCACAATTACATCGTGCTTTTCTGTGGAATTGCAGATGCTCTTCCCAATGGAGTACCCTGGGACCACCCTTTGCTGTTAACCTTTTCTTTTATTTCTGAACGTTTTGCCTCTCTTTCCATGGTTTGGTTTCTAAACAAAAGAGCGGTTTTGAATAAAGATTCCACTTGTGATGTTTGTGTATAATTTCGCCAGTGGAGTAAGCTTATCTGGGAGCTTTTTTGCCAATCGTAAAAAAATCGCAAAAATATTAAAAAGTAAAACCCGCAAAAATTGAGTGTGACACATGGTATATATTTAATTCTCCAAGACCACGCTACCTAGCGCGTGGTTCCCAAATTGCAAGCAAGCCGCAGATGAACGAATTGTTTTTGGAGAATCCGGCAAAAACTAAATAACTCGCCTGTCAACACTCACATCACATTTAAGATAATTACTGTACAGCAATAGTTTGTGGAACTGTGAAAAAAGTAAGGCCCGGTCCAAACGCCGCTCCACTCATGTGCCGAACCAAACTCAATAAAGTTCGACTTTAGAGCGACTTTGGAGCGACGGCTGATTTGACGACTTGCGTCGAACTTAATTCGGGAAGCTCGTGGTAAACAATTTTCGATGAGAAAATATGCGTTCTGAATTCAAGAACTCTGTCCAAATGGAAAAGCTGTGACTAATGTCTCGCTGTCCAAACAATATTTAGGGAAGAAAATTCAATCGCAAGGTTCCTTGTTTGTATTTAGATAGGTTTTGTCCCGGTAAATACGACCTGTTAAAGGGAAATCTCATAGGCTGGGCTAGTATCACGAAGAAACAGCAAAAACTGGATTTGCGCTAAAGAAACTCGCTCAAACAGTCCCGATTCTCGTAAATCGAAGGCAAGAAGGGAGCTCCGAAACGTGACAGAATTTTTGTTGTGTTTATTTTTAGCGACGACTTCTAGCTTCATGCATGACTGGTCACGCCACTCAATTTTGAGCCAATCACGAGTGTCATTATATGAAAAATACGTTACAGTAATTTATGTGTTAGGTTCGGCACATGAGGAGAACGCCGTATGAATCAGTCGCCGGTCCAACGTCGCATATTGCGGCAGACCCTGCCGAATTTAATGTTGTTTGCCGCTCCAAATCTAATCTGCCGTACCGAACTGATTCAAACGCCGCTCTTCTGCCGTACTTAACTAATCAGTTAGGTTCGGCGCATGAATGGAGCGGCGTTTGGAACGGGCCTAAGAGATCAAAAATTGTCGACAATTGTTCATCGAAGACGCTTTACCTGCGAAGCGATGTCAGTAGTGCAGCGGTGCCAATTTCTGCAACCAATCAGTGGGAAGCAATTATTGTCAGCAGTATCGTTAACAGACAGCGTTTTAAACTTTTTTTGTAGTTCATAACTCTTAAGCCGGCTAAAACTTGTCAACAACCATTACTTATAATTTAGTCATTCCTGATTGGGGATTGCAGCTGATGAAACGATGGAGCTGTTTTGAGCAGAGGCTTTCTTTCGTCTCTCTCTCTGAACAGAAAGAGAAGGGAATCTCTGTCTTGCAGAAGCTCACAGAGTATTGTACCATCACATGAAACATCAAATTTTAACATTGGAATACATTTGTTTAAGGTGTGGTATAATAACATCAACTTTAAAATTTGGATCGTGGTATTTTTAAATTTTATCCTTGATAAAAAATTAAAATAAATAAAATTTGCCAGCTTTGCTACAGGTGGGAAAACCTCTAAACTTTGAAATATTCGAAAAGAGAAAGAGAGTTTCTCACAACATTCGAAATTAAAATTTCCAATGACCATTTCTGTGACGGTCACTAATCATACCCATGTTGCGAGGACACAACTGAATCATAATATTTGGCAAACATCAAACTCAAACGTTTCCTCAAAGCCACACCACAAGGTTAAAAGTTTACCTCAAGCGTAAATAAAGTACATTCGTAAATCTCCTACAACCAAGCAATGCCATGCAAATGTATCGAGCGTTGTGGTGGAACAATCATGCCAAAAAGTCTTTGGTATATCTGTTATGTTAAAAGCAACTTTATTACAAACCCCACGAGACATATGACATACTACAAAGAGATAGTACTAAGGCCCAGTTCAGACGCCGAACTTTTCATGAGCCGAACCTAATACTTTGCATTAAGTACATGAAAAGTTCGGCGTCTGAATCAGTTAAGAAAGCCTATTTGAATTTGGAACGGCTCAGCCGGGAATTTCGCCTTAGGAACGACTTTGATTCAGACGCCCAACCTTTCATGTGCCGAACCTAATGCTTAAATTATTATAACGTATTTTACAAGCAGTTTCGGTTTTCGTTTTTTAACACGAAATTTTGGTTCAAACTTAATTAAGTTCGGCGAATTAAGTTCGACGTCTTCATCAACAGGCGTACTTTTGTTAATTTTGGTCGGTCCAAATTCGAATTAAGTTCGGCTCATGAAAAGTTCGGCGTCTGAACTTGACTGGGCCTAACAGTGTGCATTTGAGACCCGAACTACATTTATGTACTACATGCATCGCATCATTTATAAACAATAGATTTTTCATCGGTTTTCACTTGCTCAAGATTTTTTCCTGGTGAGAAAAGTCGCATGCAAATTTTTTAATATTAAAATGAGACTAGAGGTAGCTTTGTTCGCCAGCAAAAATCGGGAATACGACCTTCCATTTTACATTAATATAAGAAAAACGTAAGTACTACTGAAAATAATGTAGTTGCATTTTTACAACGCGTACAGCTTTTATAGCCCAAGAGGACTGATTCAAGGGAGAAATCTATTTTAATTTTGTTTACATCGTAGGCAATTTCTGAAGGTGTTCTAAACCGTTGTTTGAGTTAAAGTGTTATTACTATTCAGCAAAAGTGGAAAGAGTTAAGTGAAATAACAACTGTGTTCCAGACCTGAAATTGGGAAGTTTAATGAAAATTATTGCTACTGCTAAGCTTTGAAGATAAAATGCTTATATTATATTTTAGGAATCTTGTATTGTTTGTGTTTCTTTCCACGAATATCAGGTTTTTGTTTCGATTGTTGTTTTTAATATCGATAACCCAAACCCCAAGAAAATACATTGATTTTTTAATGTTAAAAGAAATATAAAACATAGTTACCTTTGAAAGACACAGAAGTGATCGAGATATCAGCTTAGCCTCGAGTTAAGAAGTAATTAAATCACCTCGTTTCAAGTGTACATAGTGGTGAAAACCCATATTTTTACACAGGGGGTACCTTAAACAAAACATCAATAAACTTGAAGCCTGGGGTTAGTTTTTAATTACGATACCATTTATTTTTATTTTAGCATTTCCGATTCATTGCTCCTGTAGAACCAAATCAATAAGGTATCAGCCACCCTTCAGGATCGTCCGCGCGCGGATCGCTGTAGCGCTTTCATTTTTCTTATAAACCCCAACAAACCATACATTTTCTGAAAGCTTAATAGTTCCAGATTATGGATCATTCCTTTAAAAATCTCAAAATCGTAAGAGAGAGCGTAATTGAGACGTTTTTTACGAAGGCATATGTCTATGTAAATTCACCTCCAGTCCCGCTAAGAATGACCCGAAGAGAACGATAAACATCGCATTTGCTTCTTGACA
>JAHPZR010018272.1:0-40000 GCA_019787425.1 Platygyra sinensis | reverse complement strand
GAGAAAATCAAGGTAACGGTCTGTATGGGTTGGTTTTCTGTAAACTTCCGCTTGAATTGCCGTTCCGTGTCTGGACGTGATGGTGTCAAGGAAGGGTAAGCCATGCCCGTTAAAGTCTTCAAGTTCCAAAGTGAACTGAATGATAGCATTGATTGAGTTCAGATTTTGGTGAAACGCGTCGACTTGATCCTTTTTAAGGCAAGAATGGCTGTCGTCAACATAACGAAACCACCATTTGGGAGGATGAAGAGCTGTGGTGATGGCTGTCTCTTCTATTACTTCCATTACGAGGTCGGCCAACACAGGACTGATTGGGGAACCCATTGCACACCCAAAAATCTGAAGCTTCTGGAATTTGTGCTAACTAACAACTAACAACTATTTCAAACATGATGGCCACCATTACAAGCAGATTTTTGGGTGTGCAATGGGTAGTATATCAGTATATCAGAAAGGCAAACAAACATAAACAATGCATCGGTAAAAATATGGGCGTTGTGCATGGATGGAAAATTTGTTCTAAAAAAGTGTGATTCTTTGGGCTGTGCGCCTTTGATCGAACCCAAGGGATATGTAAACAACAATGTACATAAAGAGAAAACAAACAGCGGTTACAAACATAACAGTAAGGTTTCGCATGGTATATTTGACTTGACGTTTCGTATGCTACAACATACATCTTCAGAAGTGACGGTTACAAAATATGACGAGATTTAAAAAGACAAAAAACTAAAGCGAGGTATTGGTAACTAGCTAGACAACAATGGTTTAGATACGTTGATGACACTTTCTCCCTATTTGACAGTAAAGACACCGCTTCCAGATTTCTAGATTTTCTCAACAGCAGACATCCAAACAACAAATTCACCATGGAACTTGAATAGAATCGAGTGATCTCATTCTTAGATGTTTGTATCAAGCGTGACCACAACACATTTTCAACTACTATACACCATAAAAAGACTTTCACTGGTCTTTAGACCAAGTGGGACTCCTTTACTCCTAGGAAGTATAAGGTCAGTCTAATCAGAACACTTACCTATCGTTGCTTACGTATTTGTTCAAAATCCACTTTATTGCACTCCGCTCTATCCGATCTCAAGAATTCTTTGCTTCAAAATGGTTATCCGAAAGGCGTTATTAACTACAATGTTAATGATTTACTTCACAAACATAAGAACAAGCCTTCACAACCTACTCTCACAGTTCCTAAGAAAGATGTAACCCTTGTTTTACCTTATTTAGGTCTCCATAGCGATGCTATTACACGCCGATTAAAATCTTGTGTTAATAAGTTTTATGGTTTCGTCAACCTCAGGGTTGTTTTTCGGAACACTCGTAGAATTAAGTCTTTCTTTCCTTATAAAGATCGTTTCAACCGGTCGCAGAAATCGAAGATTGTCTACAAAGCCAGTTGCTGGGATTGTGATGCTTTTTACATAGGCAAAACTAAAAGAAGATTACATGACAGAAAGACTGAGCACTTCAAAGCTCTCACTCAAATTGGTCACGCCTCCGCTGTTGCTGAGCATTCGATTTCCACTGGTCACAACATCAAATGGGACCATTTTGAGATCTTAGCAAGTGGTCAATGTGATTTACAGTGTAAAATCAAGGAAACATTGTTAATACGGGACTTGAAACCCGCCCTAAATGAAAACGTCGGTAGTGAAAATCTCCTTCTTTATTAATTCACACCGGATGTAGTTTCTTTTTTCCATTGTTGTCTAGCTAGTTACCAATACCTCGCTTTAGTTTTTTGTCTTTTTAAATCTCGTCATATTTTGTAACCGTCACTTCTGAAGATGTATGTTGTAGCATACGAAACGTCAAGTTAAATATACCATGCGAAACCTTACTGTTATGTTTGTAACCGCTGTTTGTTTTCTCTTTTTGTTGAAGTTGAAATGGCCGAAAAACAAGAATATTTATAACAATGTACATACTGCTTGAAAATATAACATGAGAAAGTTAGCAAGTAATGGCATAATTAGACAACAAAGAGCCGGAGAATCCTTAAAAAACAACTTAAAGAACAAGAAACATATTTTAAAGCACAATAAAA
Organism: Platygyra sinensis; assembly: GCA_019787425.1. Lineage (NCBI taxonomy): Eukaryota > Metazoa > Cnidaria > Anthozoa > Scleractinia > Merulinidae > Platygyra > Platygyra sinensis. Next base: position 37,935 of record JAHPZR010018272.1, on the reverse strand, counting down.
ACACTGCACAAAACAATGGGAGATGAATAATTGAAACCCTTACCTTATGCTCCAAAATGAAATATAATCGAGCCTTTTCCAACAAACAGTACCATCCATGACTTTCAACTTATCTTTCAACGATCCGCTCCTTCACCGCTTAAAACATTTAGAATACAAAAGCAAAGTGCTAATGGACTTCTTTATAGCGAATTCTTCTACTAACATGATTCAATGTAAACACATGGGGAAAAATACATAAATAGATAAATAAATAAAAGACGTAGCGCATACCAATTACTTATTACAGCTTAACATATCTGCCGTCAATATAGAGCTTATCAGGCTCAGTTTTACTAAAGAAAGCGCGCTTTCCATCCTTCCTTGCCTGCCTCAGTTTGTCCATTTGCTGTTTTCTTAATTCGTGTAATTCTCTAGGGATGTCCTCAAACATCTTGTAAACCGTACCTTTTAGTTTACGTCCACATTTAAAAACTCTCTCTCTATCCGGAAATCTTAGAAAGCGGGCTATGATAGTCCGACTGCCGGTTCTGTCCATCCTTGGCTTTCCATCCTATGCACCCTCTGGAATTCAATATCTTTCGCATCTTCGATTCCGAGGACATTTTCCATAAAGTTTACCAACACTTTCTTCGTATCTCCATGTGAGATTGCATTTTGTTGATCAGTCGATTCCACCAATTCAGGTATACCCTCAAACTTTAGGTTCTCCCGTCGGCTGTACGCCTCCAGGTAGAGGACTTGTTTACGGCATTCACTAACCTCATCCATTGTCTCATCCGTATTGGTTTGAAGAGCTTCTGCCTGAGAGACCGGGGCAGACTTGGAAATGAGGGTCGGCCGATTTTGCTTAAAATTGGTACACAATCTTGTTATGTGGACTTATGAAATATGCCAAAGTTTCAGCTTCAATGAACTTTTTTTAGCCGAGTTCTGGATATCAGCCCCTCAGGGGTCCCCAGAGGCTGATTTTCAGTGTAATTTTGGCCACTTTTCAATCTCTCTTTTAGCAACGTACAATTAATTTTAGACAAAAAGAAAACTATCTTTGTAATGCCCTATTATTAGCCTTTTATGGGTAAACAAATCAACTCATGGGAATTGTTCGTTAGCCAGTGGCTGTTATGTCAACTTGGACCTATTTGAAGCATATGGGAAGCAACCGGAAATGGCCTGTTTTTCAGACCTTATATTTTCCATGCCCATGTTTTATATCGGGAAGTCTTAATATCCCTGCAAAGTTCAGCCCTTGGTTTAGTAATATCAAGAAAAAAATACTAAGGTTGAGGCTTTTTTACCAAGAAAAATCTTACAAGAAAATGACTAACCTGGCCACTTCCGGTTAAAGTTTCAGCAAAGCGTGGCGGTAAAAATCAGCTGTTTAATTTCGATTAATACCTTTCTCCTTCTAAGTTATGATTTTAGAGACTCTGAAGCTAGATGTAACCGAAAAGACTTGCCATTAGATAGCAAATTTTCATGTGTTTTTTTGGGACCGATCAGATTTTGGTCCGGTAACGGTACGGTTATAAATCACGTGGAAGTAGTCTTGAAAATTTATACGGACAATGGAGCGGCTGTGAACAAGGATACATTGTATACCTAACAACCCATCTCTTGCCGGTTAATAACAATCTATCATGGGATCTTTTTTGCTCTAAACTACAATATCAAGTTTACCATGATAATTGAATAACAAGCCTGTGGCTCCAAGTAATGAAGCGCTAATTAAATCAGGAAATAAGCCAAGCTTTGTGGCCCCATTTCGTATTATAATCCACCTATTTGGGACTTCTTTTCTGAAGGAAAACAGCTTAGCAGTCATTCTAAATGCAATCACAACGTCTCTCGCGAGACTGCTTGAAAATCGCTTTGAACCGTTAGGAGATTTCAAATACATACAATTGTACCTAATTGCAGTCTCATTCTTCCAGTCTATATGCAAAGTGTCAGACTGTCTGGATAAATTCTCTTACTATACTGAAATGCTTACCTGGCTTCAGATTTAGAGCCATGCCCCTTTCCTATAATCTCTTGAAAGTGAAGCAAAATTAAAATCCTTAGCTCAGCGATAAATTGGTCGTGAGTGCGTCGTTGCTGCGAGTAATGAAAATTCAGATCGATGCATGCGTACGTGACGAGTTCGCGATATGCTAACTTATCTGTAGTTTGCTGAACTCCTGAAACATGCTATCTGAAACGTCATGCAGTGCTGGCCATACATTTTCTTCCCTGTTGCGTTTATCAGTTTACGACAGATTGAAGTAAACATGTAATGTAGTAAGCTAAGCAGTTTTCCTTCGGAAAGAAAGTCCCAAATAGGTGGATTGTATTACGAAATGAGACTACAAAGCTTGACTTATTTCCTGATTTAATTAGTGCTTCATTACTTGCAGCCACGGGCTTGTTATTCATGATTGCAGTTTAGATCGAAAAAGATGCAATGGTAGATTGTTATGAAGCCGGCAAGAGATGGGTTGGTAGGTAAACCAATATATCCTCGTTCACAGGCCGCTCATCCATTACCCCTATAATAATATACATGAAAAAAATTACTCGATTCTGATTGGCTGAGAGCAGTGCAGTTCAAGTGTAACGCCAGTGCAAAAAAGCAAAAAGTGTAACACCAGTGCAAATTACACATCGTAATTCTAGATTATGATTGACTGAAAGACAAAAGGAAATTTTCTAAGACAATGATATCACGTAAAATTATGATGAAAAGTTTGTGCAGAAGCTTCGAATGACAAAAAAAAATGGCTTCAAGAAAGATCTTCCGGCACTTCCTCTGTTGGGAATTGTATTCAGCGAGTTGTAGGCTCAGACTCTAAATTTACGAACTATTTAATAAACTTACCACGTAATTACGGAACATACAATAAATGGCGAATCATAATGCCTAAAGGCGGTGAAGAAACTAGACTCAAATCTCCAAAAACAGCAGCAAGGCTGACCTAAAATCTCAAACCCAGCAAGAGAATACTGCAAAGATGAAAATCTGGAAAATTACTACAGTGAAGTACAAATGCACGCGCGAGCACATTCTGGACCATGATTGGCTAATTATAATCATCTGAGATTAAGCGCACGAAACTGCGCGCGGACAAAACTGGGAGGTGAGTTCAGAGTTCGTAACGTTCAAAACATCCTCCACGCAAATTTTTCATGTTATATATTATCAATAAGTAATTCATACTGTTTTTCTCGTTCAATCTTTGGAATTAATTTGCACTTGTGAGTTTTTCGAAAAGCTGAAATTGCACTCGAGCCGAAGCGGCCTCGTGCACATTTCAACTTTTGTAAAAAACTCACATGTCGTTGCAAAGTAATTCCAAATTGAAACTCGCAAACCTGTATGATTACCTATACTAATTTTTCAAGACAATTTACCACGTAAATTAAAAACGGTTACCGTTGCGCGGAACCAAAATCGGATCGGTCCCAAAAAACCACATGAAAATTTGTTAATTAATTTGCAAGTCTTTCTCGGTTACATCTAGCTTCAGAGTCTCTAAAATCATAACTCAGAAGAAGAAAGGTATTAATCCGAAATAAAACAGCTGATTTTTACCGCCACGCTTTGTTGAAACTTTAACCCGGAAGTGGCCAGGTAGTCATCATCTTATAAGATTTTCTGGTAAAAAAGCCTCAACCTTAAACTTGATATTGCAGTTTAGACCAAAAGATGCAATGATCGGATTGCTGATAACCGGCAAGAGATGGGTTGTTAGGACCGTAGAATTCCGAAAGTAACGGCCCCCCGAAAGTAACGGCTACCCGAAAGTAACGTTAATTTTTGGTCCTCCTATTAAATCCCGAAAGTAACGGTCCCCCCGAAAGTAACGGCTCCCCGAAAGTAACGGCATTTTAAAAAAATTACCCCAAAACGGTAACAAAACACTGTTGTGACTCAGTGTTGTATTTGATGTTCCTTCAAGCATTACTTTCCGTCGGCTTACAAAGCGATCTTAAGAAGTACCATGACATATTCAACTGGAAAGAGAGAAATACAAATAATATCTCTTCTTTGGGAAGTAACTTAAACAAGAAAAACACCAACGTTTGTCATGAAACCGTGATTATCTTTCAATGTACACAGATTAGAAAACTAGAACTTGTAAAAATTCTCAGATTATCTTGGAGCACATGCACATGCTTGACTAAAGAACGTTTAAAGAATCGGTTTGTGCATGATTTAATCTGTGAGTGAAACTTATAAACTTTGCAATACTTTATTGAAATTAATTTGTCAGTGAAAAGTCAAAACGTACTGTACAGTTTTAGTAATCGTGTATGTATAACGTACCGCTTAAAGTAGTCTGTTTTGTTGACTGTTTGTTCATCTGGTTACGTTACATTTTAGGAATATGCCTAAGTGGAATGACTTTTAAATTTCATGATACGCGTCCTCTTTGTCTGAGACCGTTTCGAGTTACAAACGTTTTTTACCTGTCCGAAAATAACGGCTACCCGAAAGTAAGCGGCCCCCTTTTGCCCGCAAAATTCGAAAGTAACGGGCGGCCGTTACTTTCGGAAAAAATTTTACGGTATACAATAGATCCTCTGATCACAGCCCGCCGCCATTATCCGTCATAAATTTTCCAAGACTAACTTCACAGTGAATTTATAACCGTTCCGCTTGTCGGGACCAAAACTCTGATCGCGTTTCCCAAAAAAACACATGAGAATTTGCTAATTCATGGCAAGTCTTTTCGTTACATCTAGCTTCAGAAGTCTCTAACAATCATAACTCAGAAGAAGAATAGGTATTCACCGAAATTAAACAGCTGATTTTTACCGCCACGCTTTGTTGAAACTTTAACCGGAAGTGGCCAGGTTAGTCATCTTCTTGTAAGATTTTTCTTGGTAAAAAAGCCTCAACCTTAGTATTTTTTTCTTGATATTACTAAACCAAGGGCTGAACTTTGCAGGGATATTAAGACTTTCCGATATAAAACATGGGCATGGAAAATATAAGGTCTGAAAAACAGGCCATTTCCGGTTGCTTCCCATATGCTTCAAATAGGTCCAAGTTGACATAACAGCCACTGGCTAACGAAAAATTCCCATGAGTTGATTTGTTTACCCATAAAAGGCTAATAATAGGGCATTACAAAGATAGTTTTCTTTTTGTCTAAAATTAATTGTACGTTGCTAAAAGAGAGATTGAAAAGTGGCCAAAATTGCACTGAAAATCAGCCTCTGGGGACCCCTGAGGGACTGATATCCAGAACTCGGCTAAAAAAAGTTCATTGAAGCTGAAACTTTGGCATATTACATAAGTCCACATAACAAGATTGTGTACCAATTTTAAGCGAAATCGGCCGACCCTCATTTCCAAGTCTGCCCCGGTCTCTCAGGCAGAAGCTCTGAAGAGCCGTCTTAAGCTCTATAATTTGCTTGTCCACAAATTCAGCATTCTTTTCCATGTGTGAAATTTTCCGTCAAGAGTTCTCTGTCTGTCTTGAACAGAAGCAATTTCCTTCTCCATAAGGGAGACCTTATCTTGTTTTCCCTTAACTGTTTAGATTACACTCTTCCATCTTCGAATCTAGGCTAATTAGCTTTTTAAAAAGGATAAGATCCAACTTCTCGTTAACGCCTTCTGTAAGGTTCAGTGCCTTCCATTATTTCTTCGCCGCCGTTCGACTTGCGAGATACACTTGCCGGGAGTTTGACTGTTTCCACAACAACGGACTTAATTCTAAACGTTAATACAAACAATATTACATAATTAATATTACACTAATGCTTACACTACCCTAAGTACAATTAATTACTAACACTAATTATATAATAATTTACAACACTTCTGCTACAGTTTACAGAGCTAACACAACTTACAATACATGCTTACGAAACGATACTACACTATTTAACGTTACACTATTATATAATGGTAACAATGGGCCCTTTGCAGTTTAACGATCACATGGTACAAAAACCGCCCTGCTGGAGAGCAAACTGCCCACTGGGACCTCCAAAACAAAGCAACTTATCTGAATATTCTTTTGTTTTGGATGTCCCAGTGGGCGGTTTGCTCTCCAGCATGGCGTTTTTGGTACCATATGATCGTAAACTGCAAAGGGCCCATTATCCTCATGTTTTAATATGTAATTGAAAATTAACAGCTACGAACAAGAAAGACTACGGCTGGCTTAAAGCCGGAAGAGAGTGAAAGCAATTTTGTCCATAGCAGCATTTGAGTGATGACGGTCATTAATGCAAGTGCGGCCGTAACACTACTAGAACAGAGACGTGAAAAAATTCAGGCTCTGAGCGGGATTCGAACCCACGGCCTCTGCGATGCCGGTGCAAGTACTCTCCCAACTGAGCTATCAAAGCCACATGAGAGCGGTCGCATACGGTTAGCTCTCATGTGGCCAGGAAAAAAAACAAGACCAAAAAGATGCCCTTTTTTGCTCTTTTGTCCTGAATGGCCTTGTTTTGTCCCTTTTGTCCTAAAATGTCCTTTTTGTCCTGTGTTGTGGCCTTTGTTAGGCTGTGTTGTGCCCTTTTTGTCCTTCGCATAAAAGGTTGAAATTCGCTGGAACTGTTCTATTTTTGTTGAGATCTCGAACTGTTAACATGACTAAACGCGTGTGCCGTGATTGCCCAATTCCGAATTGTGGAGCAAAATATCTCGTTAGATTGTCTAATCATCTCACATATGTGCATGGATTAGATTATATCAATCGAAAAAAGTGGTTACAAGAAGCGAAATTTCAACCTAAGGTTAGAGTGATGATCTATCCAGTCTGAAAGAGGAGCCAGGTATTAAGACCTTCAACAAGTGAAACACCTGCATCAGTGCAGGAAGAGGAAAAGGATCAGAATGGTTCATCAGTTATCAACACCAAGAGGAGTAAAGAAATCCTTAAATCTCTACCAAGAGGAGTAAAGAAATCACTGAAATCTCTTTAAAGAGGCGTTAGAAAAGCAGCCAAACATTATAAAAAACGAAAAGTAAAGAATGATCATCGCAGTTAATTTCCAATTTAAGCAATTGGAAAGAAGAAGCCTGAAAAACAAAAAAAAAACAAAAAAAAACATGCATCTACAACCGCAGTTCAAATATGAATTATTTCATATACTTCACATCATTTCATTCCTCACGGGTATATTAAGTCAATAAATTGACCTCGCTCCCAATGTGTGGCTTCATAGCTCAGTTGGTAGAGCATCGCACCGGTATCGCGGAGGTCACGGGTTCGAATCCCGTTGAAGCCCTATTTTTATTTTTTCAGGCTTCTTCTTTCCAATTGCTTAAATTGGAAAATTAACTGCGATGATCATTCTTTACATGCATCTACAACCGCAGTTCAAATATGAATTATTTCATATACTTCACATCATTTAATTAAATAGTTGATTATATTTTGTTATTCATTATGTACATATTTTATTCTTAGGTTTAGTATTTACGCACGACCCCACAAGCTGCACAGCTTTTTAACTTATCGTGCTTAAATAAAGGTTGTCTGTCTGTCTGTCTGTCTGTCTGTTCCTCACGGGTGATATGAACTCAATAAATTGACCTCACTCCCAATGTGTGGCTTCATAGCTCAGTTGGTAGAGCATCGCACCGGTATCGCGGAGGTCACGGGTTCGAATCCCGTTGAAGCCCTATTTTTTTTTTCAAGCTTCTTCTTTCCAATTGCTTAAATTGGAAAATTAACTGCGATGATCATTCTTTACATGCATCTACAACCGCAGTTCAAATATGAATTATTTCATATACTTCACATCATTTCATTCCTCACGGGTGATATGAACTCAATAAATTGACCTCGCTCCCAATGTGTGGCTTCATAGCTCAGTTGGTAGAGCATCGTACGGTATCGCGGAGGTCACGGGTTCGAATCCCGTTGAAGCCCTGATTTTTTTTTCAGGCTTCTTCTTTCCAATTGCTTAAATTGGAAAATTAACTGCGATGATCATTCTTTACATGCATCTACAACCGCAGTTCAAATATGAATTATTTCATATACTTCGCATCAAACGGATTTTTCCCAATCTAGCCAAGAAACGGATTCTTCCTTAGAGGTGACAGAGTGCTTAAACCCTTGGTCGCGCATATTAGATGAAGCTCAGGAACGTCACGAGGTTCAGCTCAATGCTTTGGTCGACGAGTACAAAAGGAACGGAGATTCGGAAAATGTAGCTCACCTTAAAGCGCAGAACCCCGGGGGGGGGGGGGGGGGTACTCCCTTATATGAGCTTAATGGGGACGTGCGGCCAGCCAGGGTATGTTTTTTGGGATTTTTGTCTTAAACAGGGTATCGAATTTGTCATTTTTTGTCTTAATCAGGGTATCGATTCATCAATTTTTGTCTTAAATGGGATATCTTTTCTTGGACGATAAATGGCAAAATTTTTACAAGCTCTTGTAAATTATTATTGTCTTCTGTTGACTTTGGCATTGATACCAGGCACATTAATTTCCACTGATTACACAACAAGAAAGCCGCACAATTTGTAACCGCAACTTTTAATCTATGTCTTAAACAGGGTATCAAAAATCGGAGTTCTGTCTTAAACAGGGTAGGAAAATCAGCGATATTTGTCTTAAACAGGGTCAGGGTATGAGGGGCCGGGCCGCACCTCCCCACCCAGGAATATATCAAGTACCCCCCCCCCCCCCCGGGCGCAGAACGCTCTCTTTCCTCTCTACAGAAAAGAATTGAGAAAAGTACTGTTAGAGTATCTGCAGTGGATGCGAGCGATGAAGAAAGATTATACCTTCCAAAAAGTGATGGAAACCCAAAAAGATCTCAAAGATAAAGATGGATTTGATTGGTTAGAATCGACAGAGCTAGCAATTGATATGCGGAAATTCTTGCTTAATCGATTGTTTGTGAAGTAACCGATGCCACAAGATGAAGACTAGACCTACTGTGTTTTGTTCTCAATAAAAATGTATTCCAAACCGATATCTAGTGTGTTGTTCTATTGGAGTTTATTTCTTTGTTAAGGGGACTTCAGTCTTATTGTTCATTGCATCCTAATTTCCTGATTTACTTTGTGTTAAACACTGCTTGTTGTTGGAGCTTTTGTTTCCAATAAAAGTATTTTTTTTATTCATTTCAAATGTCTGTATATTTGAATCATTTCGCTAATAAAAGTTCGAAAACATTCATTAGTCGCGTGTTGACAGAAGTAATAAAAGAAACAAGTTGTTCAAAAAGATTTATTGTCGCGTTTTTAAATTAAGCGCTCCGAGCTTCTATTGTTGTAATTTCAATGTAGAGCTGTCCCATGGGTTGCTCCGTTCGAGTTTGTATGCTGAAATCTGGGGTTAAAAGTAGAGGCACTGCGTGATTGCAAAATGAGTGACTAACGGAGCTGAAAACTCGACCAGCTAAAACTTAATTCTCTATCTCTCCTGAGCAAAGCTGAGAGTTCGGATAAAAACATAATATGGAAAGACAACTCAGTCAATCGCGCAAACGCCAACGGAACAAAATTCTCTGGGGTTTGAACAGCTTCCGTCAACATCTCCCAGTCGCGGACAGTAAACAAGCGTCCAATAGAGCTTGAAATTCACGAACGTCGGTTATGAAAACTATGTTGATAAACAGTGAACACAATTTTCCAAACAACGATTTCGAACAAATTATTTCTAAGCAAAGCGATTGCGAGAAAAAAACGCTTTCGAAATCTGCCCGCTTTTATTTTGAACAGTTAATATATTTTCGTGAGCCAATCAAGGCTTTCGAAATTTGCCCTCTTTATAATAGGTTTTCATGAGCCAATCAGGGTTAAAAATGCCCGGGCAAGCCCAGGCAACCTTATTGTTTTCATGGTTCTAGAGTGATGCTTATTGGTATGGAGGAAGGCGCTTCATTAGTATGGAGGAAGACACTTTATTAGCATGCAGGAAGGCATTTTCCCCCCCAGGCTTTAACAATAGGTGACGTCATGTACTAGGCACCTAATCCACCTAATCCGTAGGCTCCTAATCCACCTAATCCGAAACAAGGCTTAATTATGCTGACCTATAACTACTATAGATGTTGGCTAAAATTATACGCGAATCATCAACTGATACGTCCAGAATGATACATTTTCCGTTTTTGTCAGAAATACACTTTTCTATTTTACAATCCAGTTTTGGGTTTACAAGTATCATTACTCCCTTGCTGTTCAATGTACCATGACTGAAGAAAGCTTTGCCGCCCCACTCAGCGGACCAAGTGTTTACGGTAACTTTAGTGCTGTGGGTTTCCTGATGAAATGTAAATTGATCGTTTTGGTTGTAGATCGACCGAAAAATAGAACAGCGTTTAATCGACTTGTTGAGACCTCTTATGTTAATTGAGAGGCACTTAAGGACGGTGCCTACTATTGTTATTGCGCATACGGTCTGCGCATCTCGAGATACTCGGATTTCCTATGGGTGGTGCTTATAATACAGGGATATTTTTGCGCGGTTCAAAACTATACGGAGAAAGTAGAACTTCGCAAGTGCTATTGGTATCCAAAAAAGAAAATTGGGGGTAACCACGCATTTTTCAGAGATAATTAAGCTTCACTTGGGAAAAAAACGCCATACATTGCTTTGTATTTTAAAGCCTTTTTACAAATATTGCTGATTAATTATCTTCGAAAAATGCGTGGTAACCCCCAATTTTCTTTTCGGATTTCAATAGCACTCGTTATGATTTGCTTTTCCCGCATATTCAGTGAACCGCGCAAAAATACCTTTGAATTAGTAGGCACCGTCCTTAATGTCCAGATTTTCAATCGTGTTCATTGATGGTGTGAAAAAATTGACTTAAGATATGCATAATAACTAAGCCAGCTTGAGGCGAGATGCAGTTTCAACGGCTTTCTTTTATCCTTTGAGACTGGAGAAATTTGCATTTGTTGGAGTTTACAGCTCAACAAAACATACTAAAATTAAATGGAAATAAACAGAAATACATATAGGAATATTTTAACACTCAAATACACAGGGAAAGGAATGCTAAAAATTTAAACAAGACCTGCTTATTGAATTTAAAAACGCACTAGTTGCGTTTCGGTCTGGGAACAGCGATTTTAGTTGGAGTGGTTGTCAGTTGTTTGCATTTTTCCATCCGCTAAAACGGATTAGTGTATAAAAAGCTAAATTAACGCAGGGATAAATCAAGTGGTTTACCAACGGGCCATAGTTTCCCTCTAACATAAAGTTTATCAGGCTGAGACTTACTGAATGCGGTTGGGATTTTGTTCCTCTTTGCGAGTTTGAAAACGTCCATTTTTTTTTCTTCTTCTCTCTACGATGCCTTGAGGCAAGTCTTGGTACACTCGAAATTCGGTGCCTTTCAGTCGGTGGCCGAGAGAAAGAATGCGGTCATATTCCTTGTAGCGTAAAAATCTGGCGATGATGGGCTTTGCTTTCGTATCATTGCCAGCATTGGGTTTCTTTACATTTAGCCGGTGTACACGTTGCATCTCGACTTATTCGGCGTTGTCGTAACCGAGAGAGAGGGAGAGCATGGGACGCCGTAATGAAGTAAAGACCATATATAGTTTTTTTGTATAGTTTCATGGCTGAAACTATACAAAAAAATTAGAAAAGAAAAGAGTTCTATACTCTTCTTCAGAGGAAACTTCGCCTCCCATCCGAACGTCGAAGAACCGCAAAAAACCAAGAGGTTCTACTTTTTACTTTCGACCCGGCTTCCAACTACGAGGGAGACAACAATTCCTTAACAACACTAGAGATATCTGCGAACCTTAATGCAACACTGGAAGCGATCTTATCGAAGCTAGAGAAACTAGATGCCAGATACATTCGCTCGAATGGACGACCGAATTCGCGCCTTAGAAAGCATACAAGCGACGTCGAACCAAGACATAAACGATCTCAAGGACAGTTTGCCGAGTTTCGCGGAAGACCAAGGAAGGAAAACCATTGAAAGCTTTGACAAATATAAGGAGCAGATCAACCTAAAAGAGACCGAACTTTCGAGGAAAATTGCTGAACTGGATAACAATATCAAAGAGCTGGAAAATAAAAGTCTCTTCTCAGTAATTAGAGAACATCCAAGAAGAAACCGGCCATGGCGCGCATCAAGAAGACATCGGAAATGTGCTTCGTATCTTCCTTGAAACACGCCTTATCCCGGTTTCTCCTGTGAAGTTCCACAAGAATCAGTACTTGGATCAATTTCTTTTTACTCTATAAAAGCGATATCAATAATTCTTCTAACCAACTTGATTTTCATTTATTTGCTGAGGACTGTGATCTTTTTTATGCTCATTATGTTTATTACAACTGGACACAACTGGGAACAATGAACTACAAGAACTACATGTCTGGCTTTTTGTCAATAAAATCTTCCTTAATGTTAAAAAGTCTAACTATGCTATTTTTTGCTCACCTCAAAAATTAGTTAATTATTCAATTAATTTGAGAACAAACAATGAAACATTAAAGCATGAAAATCCTTTTAAATATTTCGGTATTATGGTAAACTTAAATTTAAATTGGAAATCTTAGGTAAGCTATATTTCAAAGGCAATTAAAAGAAATATTGGCATTTTATGTAGATTTGTCATTATGTCAATCTCAAGACTTACAAACATATGTCGCTCTCACACTTATGGAATTATACTGCTTGGGGAACTCCTACAAATCAACTCTAACCCCAATAATCGCTTCCAGTGACTTTTATTTCTGCGAATCATCATTTTTTATCTTCAATGATCCGCTCACTAGCCCTGCTTTTTCAAGGCTCTTAATTCAAAGGATATCTTCTTCCTCTTGTATAATGCGACATTTATGTATGATTTCTAATCTGGGACTTTGCCTAATCTGAGCTTATCCCAATTATTTTACATTTGTCAATAAACGGCACAAGTGCAATACAGGACTTCAAGGTCTTTCTATACTCGCCCTCCAATGAGGACAAATTGTGGTAAATTCAGTATCATAAATTTGAAGGTGCAAAAGTTTGAGAAAGGAAATCATACAGTCATACTGATCTGCACTTATTTTTTGTCTTCTCTACATTTATGCATGCATATTGTATTATAAACACCTATGCTATTGCTTGTCTTTGTGTTGTAAAAATCTTTGTTTTTCGTATATGAATTATTAGCATTATTATTATTTCTTGCTAAGAGATTATCAAGTTAAAAGAGTGAATTCCCGATATAGGCCTTCTATCCAAGGTTATCCCTTGATGGTGATTATGATGATGATAATAATAATAATGTTATTTACCCAGGGAGCTCACATCAGCAAAGATGTTATTCAATGAGGCCCTGCCAAAAAAAAATGTTAAATTTTACATAGTTAAAAATAATTTAAAAATGTTTATGCCGTTTTATTTCGTTTCGTTTCGTTTCAATGCAAACGGAAACCTCCAACACTGTGGGGATGTCTTGTTTGATATTTTGACTACAAGCAAAGGAGCTTCAGCTCTCGGTATATTTTAATACATTTCGAAACTTCAATAGGAGTTTTACTAAGAGACGGAGTCCCTTGTCAAACAATTACTAAATGAACGGCAGAGAAATGTTTAGACAAATGGGTGCAAAGCAAACAAATGCCCAAACACAAGCTAGGCAACCGAAAAACTCATGATTGATGGTGCAGACAGGCGCTCGCTGACCAAGTAGCAAAAAGCAGTTTAAGCAGCAATAGGCCTTTTGCAACAGTTGGTCACGCGACAGCAAAATGAATTTCAGAGCTGGAAAGAGCATGTTTTAAATAACCAGGACACCAATTTTCAGACCAATGCCGTATAAGGTTGAGATTTAATGACGATTTGAATATTGCAAAAATTAGAAGGTTTTGTATGGAAGCGAGGAAGCTTTGCCCTCCAGAAACCTTTTCTGTTATTAATCACTACCAAAAGAAGCTGCTGGCATATAACCATTGGAGATACAAAGAGGGGTAAAATATTAGGAAAAACGGAAATTTCTAGGGCCTTACACCGAAAGGCAAAGATTTTCTGGCAGCTTGAAAACTTGCAAAATTACAAGGATTTGTATGGAAAACCACTGGAGCGTGACTGGAGGGCAAAGCGACTTCTTCTCATACAAATCCTTCTAATTTTTAACGTCCATAAAAATTCCCCCTTAAAAGATATAAACCTGAAAATTTGCATGTAAGCTTATTTGGAACTGTTCTTACCATTTCTGATAACATTATGCATTACCAATGATTAATCAGTGTGTTCTTGAAAAACACGTCACGTGACCAACTGTTGCAAAAGGCCTATTAGGCTGAAATCTCTGCTGCGTTCAAATAGCCGATGAAGAGCATAGCAGCTGGCCGGGGAGTCGATAGCCTGATAGTCGATAGCTTGATCTGTAGATATCGTACACTTTCCACGAGGTGTGGGAACAGGAGCACTGAATTAATACTGGAGGATTGAAGATGTGGGCTGGTCTGGTCTGTCAACGCAGGCATACGAGATTGAGTCGATAGGAAGCTTCGTCAAAAGCAGGCAGATTAAGGGGTCCTCGTTTTGTACCGATCCGTCTCCTACCGAACAATAAACCAATATGGAGGCAGAAGTTTCTCTAGAATTAATCTGAATACCAGCATATGGGCATTCTGTTTGCGCATGCGCGAGATGAATGGAATAATTTGAGTTCGGCGCCATTTGTTTGAACGCGTACGCGCTGCGTCGGGTTTTTAAACGGGTGATCTACGTTGCGAGAAAGATCTTGTCAAGAGAGATGAAAGATTATAACAAGTTTACACACATTTCTAACACTGTGGATATTCACAGTGTTTGTCGGGACTTTGGTGAGGATATATTAATGATCAAAGTGCGAACATAACGAGATAAAGGCCCAAAGAAGTGGAGTTTGGAATTTGATTTAACGAAGATCAAGATGTTCACTGGAGAAGACAAACGATGAAGGTTAGTCTCAAAATGTTGAAGCTTTATTGTTATGAATCATGGGGTTGTATATCGAGACGATCGTCAGATACGCGATCCTGTATGATAGGGAAATTTTGAGTTTGAGCTGATTTTCTTTGAACTTTGAAGTAAATTTTCAACATGTTTCCGGTTGCCCCCAAGCTTTAAATTACTGCAAACAACATGTCTCTTCTTCTTCTCCTCAGCCGCTGGGGACTCCAGACTTTAAAAAATGCGCAGTTTGCAGGATTACAATTCTCTGACAGCAACTTTTGGCAAATTTTTAATCGGGATGTTTTGGTAGTTTTTCTGAGTCGTGGATCACTAAGGTCTTTCGTCTTGTTGTTCTCCAAATCTGTTATGCAGGGTATGTAGTTGTCTATTTTTTACACTGTTAAAGTTTCGTTTTAATACACGTGGACTTTTGCTATTTTTCTTCCTGTTTTTCTGTAGGTATTTTTATAATCGCCTTTTTAGTCTCCAAGAGCTAACTTGAGTAGAAACTTTGGTTAAAATACTTTATTTCACTCGTCAGCAAGTCCCAAAGCACTTTCATTGCATTGTTTGTTTACTTCTCTTTTGCTCTATCCAGTTTATTTCTCCTACAAAAATGCGTGGCCTTATTCGAAGAAGAAAAACTGGTACCGTTTCTGTCGCAATTTTCGCATTTCATGTACATTTAGCTTTCGAACGGCACCCGGGAACCGAATGACGTGAGCTTTCCTCTCGTGCAGCGTTTATTTTGTAAGAATTCCCCTGCCTTTCGAGCTGATTTTTTTTGGAAACAATGTAACTAAATGTACAAACTAGCCTCCAAAAGACTATTGTTTTGCTGATATTTACCATGCTCTGAGGATTCAGAGAAAGGCAGTTGCTTAGACAAACAAAATTAGAACAACATGTTATAACTGTTTTTCTATTATTTGCTGCACATGCAGGTATTGAAAAAATTGGGAGTTTCACCACAAACACCATAGACTGATGAAGAGGATTATGTCTTCTTTACAGTTCTTCTCGATGTATAGGGATTTGTAATGTACTAGCTCTTGCAACAACTCCATGTTCTGTACAGTATGGTTATCAAATATTGATGTTGGAACGTAAATGCAGTTGTGATAACCAATGTCCATCCTTTGACATACATTTAATTTATAGTCTTTACTGTTAGCCTGTGAATGAAATATGCTATTGCTCAACATAACTCTGCAGCATGACAGATACACCAGGTGGTGTAATCAGGTCAATCAAATTAAGAAAGAAAATTAATAATTATTCACCATTTTACAGATAAATTAAGATACAAAATGAAAATGTTGTAAATGGGATTAACAATTTCATTTCAAATTTTCGATGAAAGGTAATTAACGTAATTTACCTATATACACCTTCAGTGTTAACTGTAGCACAAAATAAAATATTGTTGAATATCACTGGATAGCAGGTCTTTCCAGTAACTCAACCCTCTAATAGAACTGGAAAAGTTCATTATTTTAGGGACCATTCATTTTTTAAGAGAAAGGGGGGGCTGGTGGGATTTAGGGGGGGGGGGTCACCCCCAAAAAATCGGCCTTAAAGGGGGGGCCATCTAAAAAAAATAAGGGAAAAGGGGGGGTCACTTAAAATATTTTACTGATACTTTAAGATGGGATATGTTTTACTATTTCTTAAAAAAAATATATCCCCACAGAAATAAACAAAGAAAGTTTTTAAATCTATAAGTGTTAATGCTGTCGCATTAGATTTTGTACAGCGGTATTTTGTGATATAGTTACCAGTTTTCCGCTCGGACAAGTGTCCCATGTTTTTCCAAGCTTGCACGTGTTTCACTGTTCGAGACAAGCTTGTACCTCGGCGGATCTATGCTAATTTCACAGCGTTAAATTTGTTGTATTTCAAGGATCTTATCGTCAACGGTCTTTACTCGTCCTATACACGGAAATGGAGGGCGTTGTAAACAAAGAAACTTACGGGGCGATTAAAGGTACAAACAGTTTTGTTTAGCCGAGTGTTGGATCTTCAGAACAGTATTTGCTATAACGTTTCCACGGCAACAGACTGCAATTTTAAAGCTACGGAACTTAAGGTGATTCCTCAGTATTGCATTGCGAATCCCTACTGCGTACGATTTATTCGTCATTAGCGCCCGCAAATGAACGTATGCACGTACACAACGAAAGAAATTTCCCTCAAGCTAAGTTCGATGACGAAATAAATGCTCCTTTTCTTTTAAACGAGCATGGTGGCCTATGTTTTATCGCACAATAATAGTGTACATATTATCCTCTTTAATTAAAAAAATAAATAAAAAATTCTACCGGACAGAAAAAAGATATGGGTGAAAGCGCGCAAAAAACCGTACTCTGGAATGCAAATTGACTGCGAAAACAAAGACTATACGAACGCTTTAATTTACGTCCACGTCGTTTTAAATGATGTGATTTTTTCACAAATTTCATATGATATTGTTCTATGTACTCGACACCCTCTACCTGTCAGTTTTTTCCCAAGTATTAGTTAAATAACTATGCATCCACCTACCTCAAAATATAACTTGGACCGATGAATAGCACGTGATTAGCACGAGGACAGGCATAAATTGAATAAGATTGGCCCGTCACATCTCTGAAGTGAGAATGGTGACCCAGCATTTTTATTGTGTTTTTCGAAACAGTGCTTGGTAGAAAACGTTCAAGGAAAGTTAAAAAAAAAATCATCGGTAACTTTAATTTCTGAGGAATCGCCTTAATGAACAAAAAAGGGTTTCTTTCTTTAATTTCCTCTCTGTATTGTTCGTTTTTTTAATCTTTTTTTCTTATTTTACCCTTAAAGCTTATCAAATACAATATAGGTAACATAGCAGTTGCTTGACTAGAATACTTCAATAGCCAAAGCTACCTGCAAGCTGATAAAGGCCTGTAAACTATCTTGAAGAAATAAAGTTACTGTTAAAACACACTTTATGTCCAGGATTGAACGCAGGTATTGTTTAATAAGTACTTCATGCTTGGCAGGGTTATTTGAAATTCTCATATTACTTCATATTGGACAGAATTGTGTGTGTTTTGGTGACTTTTTATCAATGAGGACACTTAGTGATGCCTATCATAAGGAGTTTGAATCTCATTAGCGTTCAATCCTGGACATAAGTCTTAAAACATTGGTTCTCCCTGCTAATCTTCTTCAAGCTCTTCCTCGTCGCTTATGCTGCTGTCAAAGTCGCTTTCGCTCTTTTCAGGCAGCGCATACTCTTCAGGATACAGGAAGCAGTACACCTCATCTCTAACCTGTGGCTTGAGCTTGTGATTGTTCTGTTTCCTGCCGCGTTGCTGAAGTGGTTTGATTGCAAAGACTGTGTAATATATGGCACATCAAAGCACAACAAATCTTGTTTCTTGATAAGGAAAAGTTTTTCGTTTTATACTTTACGCATCTCGATGTAGTAGGTTTCAGTAAGAAGAGGGCAGAGAAGAGTGGGCAAAGGAAAGCCAGAAGGCGACGGAGAAAAATTATGAGGATTATTATTGGAAAGAATTTTCGAAGATCCGACAAAACTGAAAAAGCTCTGAGTGCCAGAACTAAACAAATACCTCAAACACCATAGACTAGACAAGCATCTGAAGAGCACCAAAAATGACAAGGTTAAGGTAATTACCAGACACTGGCTTCTCCAAGTGAATCCTGAAGGAACTGATCTGCTACAAACAGGATTGAAAGAAACAGATGAAGCTGAAAATGAACCTTTGTTAGACAGTGATAAGGACGATAGCGATGAAGACGACAACGGTGGAAGCGAAAGCAGCAGTGGAGAATGAAAATGATTGCATTGACTCTGGTGGCAGAGACGAATCGAGTGATGTCATTCTTGCCTTCATCGATGACGAAGATGATGATGAGAGGCCAGCCACAACATGTTCGGGAAGAGCTATAACCAGAAGATCAGAAATTGATTTTTCTTTCTCTTATTTTTTCAACGAATTCAGAGCGAGCTGGCACATTTCTTTTTTGCTGACTTTATAGTATACAGTAGAAAGTGACAGATGCAACTGTAGTATGAATGGTAATACCTTCATAATGACGAAAACATACTGTGCTACTGTAAAGTATGTATAGCTAGTTTAATTTTTCTTTCTTTTAATTTGCGTTTTTTTTAACCGAAGAGCACTCTGTAGTATAGGGATTGTAAATTTCGTCTTCATAGTGAACACAATAACGCCAAGCAGGGGAAAAATAGAGAATATTATAAAGGTAAAATCTTGAGGGAGAATTAAATATATTTTGTGGGGGGGGGGGGGGGGGGGGGTCATCCAAAAAAATGACTGATATAAGGGGGGGGGGGGGGCATGTGAAAAAATTGGTAAGCTGAGGGGGGGTCATGCGATTTTTAAATGGTGTTTCCCAAATTCCACCAGGCCACCCTCCCCCATAAAAAATGAACGGTCCCTTAGCATTTACAGTGGATGTGAAGATCAAGACAGGGCGATGGGGAGGGGTCTAATGTACTAAATAAAGCCCACAGCTGTACTATTTCTGACTTCTAATGTAATCTTGTTTATGCTATCTATTTCAGACCTTTAACTGCCACATTTGAGCCTTCAAGTGAGCCCCCTTTTCTTGGATAACCATCCTTCCAAGATATTGTGATGAAGTTGCTATTATTTCCAGCTGAGCTGGTTGAACAATGCTACTTTGGAAACCATGCGTGTGGCTTTCAAAGAGACAAATCCTTGTTTGGTTGAAGCATAAGACCAGCAACTTGACTGGTGGAACAATCAATACTGCATCAAATGTTATTTGTTAATTTGCCTGTAATAAGAACCTACCTAACAGAACAAATGCCAATTATCTTAGCAGAATAAATGTGAAAACTTAAGTCAAAAAAATTGTATTAGTTTTTGTTGTTGTTGTTGTTGTTGTTGTTGTTTTTAACTATTTTTTTGTCTGCAGCTGAAATTAACAACAACAAATTGATATACATGTATGTTTTGCTGATATGTTTAGCCTGTTGGAGGAGGGGGTAAAACTGGCCAGGAAATTCCTTCTATTTTGGAATAGTAATCTGCACTGCTAAGGCAGAAAAAATGAGAGAATTCCTAGGAGTACAAAGCTCAGTCCAAAGGCAAAAAGCCTTTAAGGGGATGCAGCTGAAAAAGGAGCTGTGTCATTTTACTAGGCTATTTCTCCACAGTACCCAAAACACATAGTGCATCTTTTGTGGTATGGTTTGGTTTCACAGGAATGGAGCATTTACATTTTAATAGCTTTGTCGAAACCTCCTTTTCAAGGTGTGTTTGTTTAGTGTTGGACTACTGCCAATTTGACTGTAGCCTCCATATCAATTGTTTAATACTTTCACAGATGAAACTAATATTAATATTATTACAGTTAACTTGCTCTCTGATGAAATCGTTAATTTTTCTTCCATCTTTAAAAGCTCCCCATGGGTTTAAATGCTTCTCTCTCTTTCTACTACATTATGATTTTTCTTAACTCGACATTGAAAGTTTTTTGTTTGGGTATTAAATCGTCGTCGCTGGTTATACCAATAAACTTGTGCGAAATTTTATTTTTCGATTGACTCGTGCACAATTCTCGAGGATTATTGCGTTAGTAGTTGAAGCGATAAAAAAACGTTTATAGCGCACAAAAAAAAACATAGAATATTTCAGTAGTTACTTAAGGCAGCTCTAGAATGATGAAATAACTTTTAATTACGTCTGTGCTTAACAGGCCTTTCGCAAGGTATCGTTCCGTTCACAAATATTCCTTGATCCGTGTTCTAACAATTCCAAAACAAGACTAGAAGCGGTTGTATAGGCCTTGATCTTCTGAAACGGACTTGGTTGGGACTCTTTACAAGGCTCCAAAAAAACCATTTGGTTGATTTTCTGACGCTTTCACTCGAGTAAGAAAAATCATAATGTAGTAGAAAGAGAGAGAAGCATTTAAACCCATGGGGAGCTTTTAAAGATGGAAGAAAAATTAACGATTTCATCAGAGAGCAAGTTAACTGTAATAATATTAATATTAGTTTCATCTGTGAAAGTATTAAACAATTGATATGGAGGCTACAGTCAAATTGGCAGTAGTCCAACACTAAACAAACACACCTTGAAAAGGAGGTTTCGACAAAGCTATTAAAATTTAAATGCTCCATTCCTGTGAAACCAAACCATACCACAAAAGATGCACTATGTGTTTTGGGTACTGTGGAGAAATAGCCTAGTAAAATGACACAGCTCCTTTTTCAGCTGCATCCCCTTAAAGGCTTTTTGCCTTTGGACTGAGCTTTGTACTCCTAGGAATTCTCTCATTTTTTCTGCCTTAGCAGTGCAGATTACTATTCCAAAATAGAAGGAATTTCCTGGCCAGTTTTACCCCCTCCTCCAACAGGCTAAACATATCAGCAAAACATACATGTATATCAATTTGTTGTTGTTAATTTCAGCTGCAGACAAAAAAATAGTTAAAAACAACAACAACAACAACAACAACAAAAAACTAATACAATTTTTTTGACTTAAGTTTTCACATTTATTCTGCTAAGATAATTGGCATTTGTTCTGTTAGGTAGGTTCTTATTACAGGCAAATTAACAAATAACATTTGATGCAGTATTGATTGTTCCACCAGTCAAGTTGCTGGTCTTATGCTTCAACCAAACAAGGATTTGTCTCTTTGAAAGCCACACGCATGGTTTCCAAAGTAGCATTGTTGCAACCAGCTCAGCTGGAAATAATAGCAACTTCATCACAATATCTTGGAAGGATGGTTATCCAAGAAAAGGGGGCTCACTTGAAGGCTCAAATGTGGCAGTTAAAGGTCTGAAATAGATAGCATAAACAAGATTACATTAGAAGTCAGAAATAGTACAGCTGTGGGCTTTATTTAGTACAGTAGACCCCTCCCCATCGCCCTGTCTTGTAGTCCAGTCCCTGAACTCTCCTTTCTTCCCGCCCCATATAGGGGCTGAACCGGGCGGGTGAAAGAAGAGTCCAGGATAACTTGCATGCGCATGCTCAGAACGAACCAATCAAAAATTACTAGGTCTCAACCACGCCGCTCGCGTCAATGTGTCGCGCAATGCTTTTTTTCAGCTCGCGCTCTGAAAGAAAACATTTTCTTTGACGTTGGCATTGTCGTAAAAAACATAAAAACGTTATAATCGAAATATGGTTTATCGTTGTCTGTACTCTTATCGACAACGAGTACGCATCATTACTCTTCCCAAACATTTTTTTTTCGTATTCTTTCTGTATGTTGAGCGATTTTGCAAAAGTTTTTGAAAGGAAAGGCTGACGCGTACAAGTAGCTCATTTGCATAATGCAGCGCGTGCGCTTACAAGTCCGAGTCGTCGGTGTTTTCAATTGTCAACAAATCTTGGCAAAGATTTCTTTCGTCATCTTTGATATTGTGATAAAAACAAATCGAATGTGGTTTAGCGTGGCACTGGTGAATTCCACTGATTTGTTGCTTGTGTATCATTATTCAGAAAATCGCGCCACAAGCCAAATCTGGAAGGTACTTCCAAATATGGTTTTCCCCCCGATTTGGGGGGAAAAAATGGCGGCGTTCTGAGCATGCGCATGCAAGTTATCCTGGACTCTTCTTTCGCCCGCGCGGGTTCAGCCCCTATATGGGGCGGTAAGAAAGGAGAGTTCAGGGACTGGACTACCTGTCTTGATCTTCACATCCACTGTAAATGCTAAGGGACCGTTCATTTTTTATGGGGGAGGGTGGCCTGGTGGAATTTGGGAAACACCATTTAAAAATCGCATGACCCCCCCCTCAGCTTACCAATTTTTTCACATGGCCCCCCCCCCCTTATATCAGTCATTTTTTTGGATGACCCCCCCCCCCCCCCCCCACAAAATATATTTAATTCTCCCTCAAGATTTTACCTTTATAATATTCTCTATTTTTCCCCTGCTTGGCGTTATTGTGTTCACTATGAAGACGAAATTTACAATCCCTATACTACAGAGTGCTCTTCGGTTAAAAAAAACGCAAATTAAAAGAAAGAAAAATTAAACTAGCTATACATACTTTACAGTAGCACAGTATGTTTTCGGCATTATGAAGGTATTACCATTCATACTACAGTTGCATCTGTCACTTTCTACTGTATACTATAAAGTCAGCAAAAAAGAAATGTGCCAGCTCGCTCTGAATTCGTTGAAAAAATAAGAGAAAGAAAAATCAATTTCTGATCTTCTGGTTATAGCTCTTCCCGAACATGTTGTGGCTGGCCTCTCATCATCATCTTCGTCATCGATGAAGGCAAGAATGACATCACTCGATTCGTCTCTGCCACCAGAGTCAATGCAATCATTTTCATTCTCCACTGCTGCTTTCGCTTCCACCGTTGTCGTCTTCATCGCTATCGTCCTTATCACTGTCTAACAAAGGTTCATTTTCAGCTTCATCTGTTTCTTTCAATCCTGTTTGTAGCAGATCAGTTCCTTCAGGATTCATTTGGAGAAGCCAGTGTCTGGTAATTACCTTAACCTTGTCATTTTTGGTGCTCTTCAGATGCTTGTCTAGTCTATGGTGTTTGAGGTATTTGTTTAGTTCTGGCACTCAGAGCTTTTTCAGTTTTGTCGGATCTTCGAAAATTCTTTCCAATAATAATCCTCATAATTTTTCTCCGTCGCCTTCTGGCTTTCCTTTGCCCACTCTTCTCTGCCCTCTTCTTACTGAAACCTACTACATCGAGATGCGTAAAGTATAAAACGAAAAACTTTTCCTTATCAAGAAACAAGATTTGTTGTGCTTTGATGTGCCATATATTACACAGTCTTTGCAATCAAACCACTTCAGCAACGCGGCAGGAAACAGAACAATCACAAGCTCAAGCCACAGGTTAGAGATGAGGTGTACTGCTTCCTGTATCCTGAAGAGTATGCGCTGCCTGAAAAGAGCGAAAGCGACTTTGACAGCAGCATAAGCGACGAGGAAGAGCTTGAAGAAGATTAGCAGGGAGAACCAATGTTTTAAGACTTATGTCCAGGATTGAACGCTAATGAGATTCAAACTCCTTATGATAGGCATCACTAAGTGTCCTCATTGGTAAAAAGTCACCAAAACACACACAATTCTGTCCAATATGAAGTAATATGAGAATTTCAAATAACCCTGCCAAGCATGAAGTACTTATTAAACAATACCTGCGTTCAATCCTGGACATAAGTGTGTTTTAACAGTAACTTTATTTCTTCAAGATAGTTTACAGGCCTTTATCAGCTTGCAGGTAGCTTTGGCTATTGAAGTATTCTAGTCAAGCAACTGCTATGTTACCTATATTGTATTTGATAAGCTTTAAGGGTAAAATAAGAAAAAAAGATTAAAAAAACGAACAATACAGAGAGGAAATTAAAGAAAGAAACCCTTTTTTGTTCATTAAGGCGATTCCTCAGAAATTAAAGTTACCGATGATTTTTTTTTAAACTTTCCTTGAACGTTTTCTACCAAGCACTGTTTCGAAAAACACAATAAAAATGCTGGGTCACCATTCTCACTTCAGAGATGTGACGGGCCAATCTTATTCAATTTATGCCTGTCCTCGTGCTAATCACGTGCTATTCATCGGTCCAAGTTATATTTTGAGGTAGGTGGATGCATAGTTATTTAACTAATACTTGGGAAAAAACTGACAGGTAGAGGGTGTCGAGTACATAGAACAATATCATATGAAATTTGTGAAAAAATCACATCATTTAAAACGACGTGGACGTAAATTAAAGCGTTCGT
Organism: Platygyra sinensis; assembly: GCA_019787425.1. Taxonomy (NCBI): domain Eukaryota; kingdom Metazoa; phylum Cnidaria; class Anthozoa; order Scleractinia; family Merulinidae; genus Platygyra; species Platygyra sinensis. The sequence goes on along the minus strand of JAHPZR010018272.1, from coordinate 13,317 downwards.
ATAGTCTTTGTTTTCGCAGTCAATTTGCATTCCAGAGTACGGTTTTTGCGCGCTTTCACCCATATCTTTTTTCTGTCCGGTAGAATTTTTTATTTATTTTTTTAATTAAAGAGGATAATATGTACACTATTATTGTGCGATAAAACATAGGCCACCATGCTCGTTTAAAAGAAAAGGAACATTTATTTCGTCATCGAACTTAGCTTGAGGGAAATTTCTTTCGTTGTGTACGTGCATACGTTCATTTGCGGGCGCTAATGACGAATAAATCGTACGCAGTAGGGATTCGCAATGCAATACTGAGGAATCACCTTAAGTTCCGTAGCTTTAAAATTGCAGTCTGTTGCCGTGGAAACGTTATAGCAAATACTGTTCTGAAGATCCAACACTCGGCTAAACAAAACTGTTTGTACCTTTAATCGCCCCGTAAGTTTCTTTGTTTACAACGCCCTCCATTTCCGTGTATAGGACGAGTAAAGACCGTTGACGATAAGATCCTTGAAATACAACAAATTTAACGCTGTGAAATTAGCATAGATCCGCCGAGGTACAAGCTTGTCTCGAACAGTGAAACACGTGCAAGCTTGGAAAAACATGGGACACTTGTCCGAGCGGAAAACTGGTAACTATATCACAAAATACCGCTGTACAAAATCTAATGCGACAGCATTAACACTTATAGATTTAAAAACTTTCTTTGTTTATTTCTGTGGGGATATATTTTTTTAAGAAATAGTAAAACATATCCCATCTTAAAGTATCAGTAAAATATTTTAAGTGACCCCCCCTTTTCCCTTATTTTTTTTAGATGGCCCCCCCTTTAAGGCCGATTTTTTGGGGGTGACCCCCCCCCCCTAAATCCCACCAGCCCCCCCTTTCTCTTAAAAAATGAATGGTCCCTAAAATAATGAACTTTTCCAGTTCTATTAGAGGGTTGAGTTACTGGAAAGACCTGCTATCCAGTGATATTCAACAATATTTTATTTTGTGCTACAGTTAACACTGAAGGTGTATATAGGTAAATTACGTTAATTACCTTTCATCGAAAATTTGAAATGAAATTGTTAATCCCATTTACAACATTTTCATTTTGTATCTTAATTTATCTGTGAAATGGTGAATAATTATTAATTTTCTTTCTTAATTTGATTGACCTGATTACACCACCTGGTGTATCTGTCATGCTGCAGAGTTATGTTGAGCAATAGCATATTTCATTCACAGGCTAACAGTAAAGACTATAAATTAAATGTATGTCAAAGGATGGACATTGGTTATCACAACTGCATTTACGTTCCAACATAAATATTTGATAACCATACTGTACAGAACATGGAGTTGTTGCAAGAGCTAGTACATTACAAATCCCTATACATCGAGAAGAACTGTAAAGAAGACATAATCCTCTTCATCAGTCTATGGTGTTTGTGGTGAAACTCCCAATTTTTTCAATACCTGCATGTGCAGCAAATAATAGAAAAACAGTTATAACATGTTGTTCTAATTTTGTTTGTCTAAGCAACTGCCTTTCTCTGAATCCTCAGAGCATGGTAAATATCAGCAAAACAATAGTCTTTTGGAGGCTAGTTTGTACATTTAGTTACATTGTTTCCAAAAAAAATCAGCTCGAAAGGCAGGGGAATTCTTACAAAATAAACGCTGCACGAGAGGAAAGCTCACGTCATTCGGTTCCCGGGTGCCGTTCGAAAGCTAAATGTACATGAAATGCGAAAATTGCGACAGAAACGGTACCAGTTTTTCTTCTTCGAATAAGGCCACGCATTTTTGTAGGAGAAATAAACTGGATAGAGCAAAAGAGAAGTAAACAAACAATGCAATGAAAGTGCTTTGGGACTTGCTGACGAGTGAAATAAAGTATTTTAACCAAAGTTTCTACTCAAGTTAGCTCTTGGAGACTAAAAAGGCGATTATAAAAATACCTACAGAAAAACAGGAAGAAAAATAGCAAAAGTCCACGTGTATTAAAACGAAACTTTAACAGTGTAAAAAATAGACAACTACATACCCTGCATAACAGATTTGGAGAACAACAAGACGAAAGACCTTAGTGATCCACGACTCAGAAAAACTACCAAAACATCCCGATTAAAAATTTGCCAAAAGTTGCTGTCAGAGAATTGTAATCCTGCAAACTGCGCATTTTTTAAAGTCTGGAGTCCCCAGCGGCTGAGGAGAAGAAGAAGAGACATGTTGTTTGCAGTAATTTAAAGCTTGGGGGCAACCGGAAACATGTTGAAAATTTACTTCAAAGTTCAAAGAAAATCAGCTCAAACTCAAAATTTCCCTATCATACAGGATCGCGTATCTGACGATCGTCTCGATATACAACCCCATGATTCATAACAATAAAGCTTCAACATCTTGAGACTAACCTTCATCGTTTGTCTTCTCCAGTGAACATCTTGATCTTCGTTAAATCAAATTCCAAACTCCACTTCTTTGGGCCTTTATCTCGTTATGTTCGCACTTTGATCATTAATATATCCTCATCCAAAGTCCCGACAAACACTGTGAATATCCACAGTGTTAGAAATGTGTGTAAACTTGTTATAATCTTTCATCTCTCTTGACAAGATCTTTCTCGCAACGTAGATCACCCGTTTAAAAACCCGACGCAGCGCGTACGCGTTCAAACAAATGGCGCCGAACTCAAATTATTCCATTCATCTCGCGCATGCGCAAACAGAATGCCCATATGCTGGTATTCAGATTAATTCTAGAGAAACTTCTGCCTCCATATTGGTTTATTGTTCGATAGGAGACGGATCGGTACAAAACGAGGACCCCTTAATCTGCCTGCTTTTGACGAAGCTTCCTATCGACTCAATCTCGTATGCCTGCGTTGACAGACCAGACCAGCCCACATCTTCAATCCTCCAGTATTAATTCAGTGCTCCTGTTCCCACACCTCGTGGAAAGTGTACGATATCTACAGATCAAGCTATCGACTATCAGGCTATCGACTCCCCGGCCAGCTGCTATGCTCTTCATCGGCTATTTGAACGCAGCAGAGATTTCAGCCTAATAGGCCTTTTGCAACAGTTGGTCACGTGACGTGTTTTTCAAGAACACACTGATTAATCATTGGTAATGCATAATGTTATCAGAAATGGTAAGAACAGTTCCAAATAAGCTTACATGCAAATTTTCAGGTTTATATCTTTTAAGGGGGAATTTTTATGGACGTTAAAAATTAGAAGGATTTGTATGAGAAGAAGTCGCTTTGCCCTCCAGTCACGCTCCAGTGGTTTTCCATACAAATCCTTGTAATTTTGCAAGTTTTCAAGCTGCCAGAAAATCTTTGCCTTTCGGTGTAAGGCCCTAGAAATTTCCGTTTTTCCTAATATTTTACCCCTCTTTGTATCTCCAATGGTTATATGCCAGCAGCTTCTTTTGGTAGTGATTAATAACAGAAAAGGTTTCTGTAGGTATTTTTATAATCGCCTTTTTAGTCTCCAAGAGCTAACTTGAGTAGAAACTTTGGTTAAAATACTTTATTTCACTCGTCAGCAAGTCCCAAAGCACTTTCATTGCATTGTTTGTTTACTTCTCTTTTGCTCTATCCAGTTTATTTCTCCTACAAAAATGCGTGGCCTTATTCGAAGAAGAAAAACTGGTACCGTTTCTGTCGCAATTTTCGCATTTCATGTACATTTAGCTTTCGAACGGCACCCGGGAACCGAATGACGTGAGCTTTCCTCTCGTGCAGCGTTTATTTTGTAAGAATTCCCCTGCCTTTCGAGCTGATTTTTTTTGGAAACAATGTAACTAAATGTACAAACTAGCCTCCAAAAGACTATTGTTTTGCTGATATTTACCATGCTCTGAGGATTCAGAGAAAGGCAGTTGCTTAGACAAACAAAATTAGAACAACATGTTATAACTGTTTTTCTATTATTTGCTGCACATGCAGGTATTGAAAAAATTGGGAGTTTCACCACAAACACCATAGACTGATGAAGAGGATTATGTCTTCTTTACAGTTCTTCTCGATGTATAGGGATTTGTAATGTACTAGCTCTTGCAACAACTCCATGTTCTGTACAGTATGGTTATCAAATATTTATGTTGGAACGTAAATGCAGTTGTGATAACCAATGTCCATCCTTTGACATACATTTAATTTATAGTCTTTACTGTTAGCCTGTGAATGAAATATGCTATTGCTCAACATAACTCTGCAGCATGACAGATACACCAGGTGGTGTAATCAGGTCAATCAAATTAAGAAAGAAAATTAATAATTATTCACCATTTCACAGATAAATTAAGATACAAAATGAAAATGTTGTAAATGGGATTAACAATTTCATTTCAAATTTTCGATGAAAGGTAATTAACGTAATTTACCTATATACACCTTCAGTGTTAACTGTAGCACAAAATAAAATATTGTTGAATATCACTGGATAGCAGGTCTTTCCAGTAACTCAACCCTCTAATAGAACTGGAAAAGTTCATTATTTTAGGGACCATTCATTTTTTAAGAGAAAGGGGGGGCTGGTGGGATTTAGGGGGGGGGGGTCACCCCCAAAAAATCGGCCTTAAAGGGGGGGCCATCTAAAAAAAAATAAGGGAAAAGGGGGGGTCACTTAAAATATTTTACTGATACTTTAAGATGGGATATGTTTTACTATTTCTTAAAAAAATATATCCCCACAGAAATAAACAAAGAAAGTTTTTAAATCTATTAGTGTTAATGCTGTCGCATTAGATTTTGTACAGCGGTATTTTGTGATATAGTTACCAGTTTTCCGCTCGGACAAGTGTCCCATGTTTTTCCAAGCTTGCACGTGTTTCACTGTTCGAGACAAGGTTGTACCTCGGCGGATCTATGCGAATTTCACAGCGTTAAATTTGTTGTATTTCAAGGATCTTATCGTCAACGGTCTTTACTCGTCCTATACACGGAAATGGAGGGCGTTGTAAACAAAGAAACTTACGGGGCGATTAAAGGTACAAACAGTTTTGTTTAGCCGAGTGTTTGATCTTCAGAACAGTATTTGCTATAACGTTTCCACGGCAACAGACTGCAATTTTAAAGCTACGGAACTTAAGGTGATTCCTCAGTATTGCATTGCGAATCCCTACTGCGTACGATTTATTCGTCATTAGCGCCCGCAAATGAACGCATGCACGTACACAACGAAAGAAATTTCCCTCAAGCTAAGTTCGATGACGAAATAAATGTTCCTTTTCTTTTAAACGAGCATGGTGGCCTATGTTTTATCGCACAATAATAGTGTACATATTATCCTCTTTAATTAAAAAAAAAATAAAAAATTCTACCGGACAGAAAAAAGATATGGGTGAAAGCGCGCAAAAAACCGTACTCTGGAATGCAAATTGACTGCGAAAACAAAGACTATACGAACGCTTTAATTTACGTCCACGTCGTTTTAAATGATGTGATTTTTTCACAAATTTCATATGATATTGTTCTATGTACTCGACACCCTCTACCTGTCAGGTTTTTTCCCAAGTATTAGTTAAATAACTATGCATCCACCTACCTCAAAATATAACTTGGACCGATGAATAGCACGTGATTAGCACGAGGACAGGCATAAATTGAATAAGATTGGCCCGTCACATCTCTGAAGTGAGAATGGTGACCCAGCATTTTTATTGTGTTTTTCGAAACAGTGCTTGGTAGAAAACGTTCAAGGAAAGTTTAAAAAAAAATCATCGGTAACTTTAATTTCTGAGGAATCGCCTTAATGAACAAAAAAGGGTTTCTTTCTTTAATTTCCTCTCTGTATTGTTCGTTTTTTTAATCTTTTTTTCTTATTTTACCCTTAAAGCTTATCAAATACAATATAGGTAACATAGCAGTTGCTTGACTAGAATACTTCAATAGCCAAAGCTACCTGCAAGCTGATAAAGGCCTGTAAACTATCTTGAAGAAATAAAGTTACTGTTAAAACACACTTATGTCCAGGATTGAACGCAGGTATTGTTTAATAAGTACTTCATGCTTGGCAGGGTTATTTGAAATTCTCATATTACTTCATATTGGACAGAATTGTGTGTGTTTTGGTGACTTTTTACCAATGAGGACACTTAGTGATGCCTATCATAAGGAGTTTGAATCTCATTAGCGTTCAATCCTGGACATAAGTCTTAAAACATTGGTTCTCCCTGCTAATCTTCTTCAAGCTCTTCCTCGTCGCTTATGCTGCTGTCAAAGTCGCTTTCGCTCTTTTCAGGCAGCGCATACTCTTCAGGATACAGGAAGCAGTACACCTCATCTCTAACCTGTGGCTTGAGCTTGTGATTGTTCTGTTTCCTGCCGCGTTGCTGAAGTGGTTTGATTGCAAAGACTGTGTAATATATGGCACATCAAAGCACAACAAATCTTGTTTCTTGATAAGGAAAAGTTTTTCGTTTTATACTTTACGCATCTCGATGTAGTAGGTTTCAGTAAGAAGAGGGCAGAGAAGAGTGGGCAAAGGAAAGCCAGAAGGCGACGGAGAAAAATTATGAGGATTATTATTGGAAAGAATTTTCGAAGATCCGACAAAACTGAAAAAGCTCTGAGTGCCAGAACTAAACAAATACCTCAAACACCATAGACTAGACAAGCATCTGAAGAGCACCAAAAATGACAAGGTTAAGGTAATTACCAGACACTGGCTTCTCCAAATGAATCCTGAAGGAACTGATCTGCTACAAACAGGATTGAAAGAAACAGATGAAGCTGAAAATGAACCTTTGTTAGACAGTGATAAGGACGATAGCGATGAAGACGACAACGGTGGAAGCGAAAGCAGCAGTGGAGAATGAAAATGATTGCATTGACTCTGGTGGCAGAGACGAATCGAGTGATGTCATTCTTGCCTTCATCGATGACGAAGATGATGATGAGAGGCCAGCCACAACATGTTCGGGAAGAGCTATAACCAGAAGATCAGAAATTGATTTTTCTTTCTCTTATTTTTTCAACGAATTCAGAGCGAGCTGGCACATTTCTTTTTTGCTGACTTTATAGTATACAGTAGAAAGTGACAGATGCAACTGTAGTATGAATGGTAATACCTTCATAATGCCGAAAACATACTGTGCTACTGTAAAGTATGTATAGCTAGTTTAATTTTTCTTTCTTTTAATTTGCGTTTTTTTTAACCGAAGAGCACTCTGTAGTATAGGGATTGTAAATTTCGTCTTCATAGTGAACACAATAACGCCAAGCAGGGGAAAAATAGAGAATATTAAAAAGGTAAAATCTTGAGGGAGAATTAAATATATTTTGTGGGGGGGGGGGGGGGGGGTCATCCAAAAAATGACTGATATAAGGGGGGGGGGCCATGTGAAAAAATTGGTAAGCTGAGGGGGGGTCATGCGATTTTTAAATGGTGTTTCCCAAATTCCACCAGGCCCCCCTCCCCCATAAAAAATGAATGGTCCCTTAGCATTTACAGTGGATGTGAAGATCAAGACAGGTAGTCCAGTCCCTGAACTCTCCTTTCTTACCGCCCCATATAGGGGCTGAACCCGCGCGGGCGAAAGAAGAGTCCAGGATAACTTGCATGCGCATGCTCAGAACGCCGCCATTTTTTCCCCCCAAATCGGGGGGAAAACCATATTTGGAAGTACCTTTCCAGATTTGGCTTGTGGCGCGATTTTCTGAATAATGATACACAAGCAACAAATCAGTGGAATTCACCAGTGCCACGCTAAACCACATTCGATTTGTTTTTATCACAATATCAAAGATGACGAAAGAAATCTTTGCCAAGATTTGTTGACAATTGAAAACACCGACGACTCGGACTTGTAAGCGCACGCGCTGCATTATGCAAATGAGCTACTTGTACGCGTCAGCCTTTCCTTTCAAAAACTTTTGCAAAATCGCTCAACATACAGAAAGAATACGAAAAAAAAATGTTTGGGAAGAGTAATGATGCGTACTCGTTGTCGATAAGAGTACAGACAACGATAAACCATATTTCGATTATAACGTTTTTATGTTTTTTACGACAATGCCAACGTCAAAGAAAATGTTTTCTTTCAGAGCGCGAGCTGAAAAAAAGCATTGCGCGACACATTGACGCGAGCGGCGTGGTTGAGACCTAGTAATTTTTGATTGGTTCGTTCTGAGCATGCGCATGCAAGTTATCCTGGACTCTTCTTTCACCCGCCCGGGTTCAGCCCCTATATGGGGCGGGAAGAAAGGAGAGTTCAGGGACTGGACTACAAGACAGGGCGATGGGGAGGGGGTCTACTGTACTAAATAAAGCCCACAGCTGTACTATTTCTGACTTCTAATGTAATCTTGTTTATGCTATCTATTTCAGACCTTTAACTGCCACATTTGAGCCTTCAAGTGAGCCCCCTTTTCTTGCATAACCATCCTTCCAAGATATTGTGATGAAGTTGCTATTATTTCCAGCTGAGCTGGTTGCAACAATGCTACTTTGGAAACCATGCGTGTGGCTTTCAAAGAGACAAATCCTTGTTTGGTTGAAGCATAAGACCAGCAACTTGACTGGTGGAACAATCAATACTGCATCAAATGTTATTTGTTAATTTGCCTGTAATAAGAACCTACCTAACAGAACAAATGCCAATTATCTTAGAAGAATAAATGTGAAAACTTAAGTCAAAAAAATTGTATTAGTTTTTTGTTGTTGTTGTTGTTGTTGTTTTTAACTATTTTTTTGTCTGCAGCTGAAATTAACAACAACAAATTGATATACATGTATGTTTTGCTGATATGTTTAGCCTGTTGGAGGAGGGGGTAAAACTGGCCAGGAAATTCCTTCTATTTTGGAATAGTAATCTGCACTGCTAAGGCAGAAAAAATGAGAGAATTCCTAGGAGTACAAAGCTCAGTCCAAAGGCAAAAAGCCTTTAAGGGGATGCAGCTGAAAAAGGAGCTGTGTCATTTTACTAGGCTATTTCTCCACAGTACCCAAAACACATAGTGCATCTTTTGTGGTATGGTTTGGTTTCACAGGAATGGAGCATTTAAATTTTAATAGCTTTGTCGAAACCTCCTTTTCAAGGTGTGTTTGTTTAGTGTTGGACTACTGCCAATTTGACTGTAGCCTCCATATCAATTGTTTAATACTTTCACAGATGAAACTAATATTAATATTATTACAGTTAACTTGCTCTCTGATGAAATCGTTAATTTTTCTTCCATCTTTAAAAGCTCCCCATGGGTTTAAATGCTTCTCTCTCTTTCTACTACGTTATGATTTTTCTTAACTCGACATTGAAAGTTTTTTGTTTGGGTATTAAATCGTCGTCGCTGGTTATACCAATAAACTTGTGCGAAATTTTATTTTTCGATTGACTCGTGCACAATTGCTCGAGGATTATTGCGTTAGTAGTTGAAGCGATAAAAAAACGTTTATAGCGCACAAAAAAACATAGAATATTTCAGTAGTTACTTAAGGTAGCTCTAGAATGATGAAATAACTTTTAATTACGTCTGTGCTTAACAGGCCTTTCGCAAGGTATCGTTCCGTTCACAAATATTCCTTGATCCGTGTTCTAACAATTCCAAAACAAGACTAGAAGCGGTTGTATAGGCCTTGATCTTCTGAAACGGACTTGGTTGGGACTCTTTACAAGGCTCCAAAAAAACCATTTGGTTGATTTTCTGACGCTTTCACTCGAGTTACAAAGGGAAAAAAGAAAAAGACTACTTCCATTACCGAAAAATTTGTAGCAACTATCGCCATTATGCTTCCATTTTGCTTACACGCAAAGCAGGCGCATACCAGCGGTTACTCACAAAATACTTTTTGCGGAGCATGCGCAAACAAAATGCCTTTATGCTCCGAATACCATAAATAGAATGTGTGTGGACAGGCAATTCGATTTGAATACGCTACCTGTGGAGGGGAAAATTTTGTTATCCGGAGAGAAAAAGTTGCGGATTCAGAAATATCCGGATACGTGTAAACGGGGCCTAAGAGCACCTTCCATACAACTAGAGCACTTCTTTAGACCCTCTTGCAGAGCCTCAAGATCCTAATCGCTGAGCATTTTGAAAGTCCTGAAGCGTATAGATGAGATGGCATCTTTCATCCAGTTACAATATTCACGTGACAGCAGGCCTCATGTTACAAGTGAAAACCAAACACGGAAAACTGAAAACAAAAGAAACTTACCATGACACTTCGTGTTGTTTGCTTCCAAACCACATCATCTTCCTCTTCCCGCTTCTCTTCGAAATTTAATTTTGGCTTTGCCAAACAATGCCCCTTAGCAGATCTGTTACATGGCGTTTTTTTTTTGTTTTGAAAAGTTTATTGAAGAAGAATAGCGACCTGTGAGTCGCACATTTCAACACTGCCGGAGGGCGTATTTATGACAGGCGGGTTTTTTTTCCTTCCTGTGCATTCGACTGGAACTGCACCAGAGACAACCTTGTAGCAAGTCTCGGCTAATCCTAATCATACGATCGGCGTTACAATTCCACACACGACCATCTTGTATACTTTTTTCAGAGCGAAAACTTGGCGACAAGCCACCAATAACCCCTAGACACATATTCAGGCACAATTTCTTACAATTCCAAAGCTTCAGTGATAACGGTAAGACTTTTTTTCATTTAAATGAGTGCGAAACTACCGCACGAGGAATTAGGGCTCAGCGAGCCAGTAAAACAATTCGAGCCTACTAAATAGGGCTGCTGCATGCCCTATTTTCTTTTCCTACTTGTGGTGGACTGGGTCATGAGGAAAACAACCAGACATGGATCTTGACTTTGCTGACAGCCTTACCCTGATATCAAGCAAGAGAGAGCACATCCAGACTAAAGTTGACAGCTTGAGACGCTCGAAAACCAGGATGATGAGGTTGAACAGTCCCATAAGTGACAAGGTTCAGGTTGATTGAGAGGAATTGAGAGAGCTATTGAAATTTGCTTACTAAGGAGCAAGAGTGAACCAGAAAGGAGGTTCAGACATGATAAGCCCAGCTGCAAACGCCAGAGTAGCATTCAGTAAGCTTAGAAATAGATGATAGAGTAATCAACTAAAAATGAACACTGACCTGAGGCTCTTAAAGTCCAACGTCATAGCTGTTCTAATGGGAAACATAGCTTATGACGAAGAATCATCAGTCATTTTTTTTTTCTGGGCAATCAGAGAAACTCGGTTCCAAACCTCGCTGCTAACCCCCATGCAAGCACCAAACAAACAAATCTAACTTTAAACTCGGGCTCCAGCTTTTACTTGTCAGTGCTGCCTTACAATTCTCATCATTCAACGATTAAATACGTATTTTCCGCGATACGTTTACGCGGTACGTATTTTCCGCGATACGTTTGCATGCTTTTTCCTAAAAGCGTAGCTCCTTGCCGGGTTGTTCAACGCCCGATTAAGCTAACCCAGGAGAAGGTAGAATTTTGATTTGAATTTTGTAACTTTGCGGTGAGGTTTTCTGTTTATTGTTTGGCTTTCTGTTTTGAGTTTTTGATCCGCACCATATACACAAAACAAAGCAGCCAAAAAAAATTATCTAAAAGAAAAAGTTATAATTCGGTTAAATTTTAATCCTGGGCTAGCGTTAACTGGCTTCCGAACAATCCTGCCCTATTTTCAATAAGTTAACCTGACTTCAGCCCACGATCGAAAACCAGCATTTGGGCAGCGGTCAACTTAAAAAAAAAAACACGTGGCCTAGATGAGTGTTAGACTTGAGCCCGCGATATGGTCACGTGATACTGGTCAGCAAATGCCTTGTTTTGAACAGGTGTCAATTGATCATAACATGGATGTCTAATATCAAAGACGTACACACGGTTAACCAAGGCTGCATGTCTCTGTCAACCTATCATTTGGAGTATGACCGCCATCTTGCGCGACTTCGTCGTCATCGCGTCGTGCGTATACACCCACGAGCAATGCCGCTAGCCATGATAACCATGAGAAAATCATTTCATGGTTTTCCTTTTCTTTCCTATTTGAATATGGGGCTTCGCTTGGGGGTCCTTCGGGCCGCCGGAGTTCCGCTATTATTTATTTATTATTATGATTATTATTATTGTTAGATTTAATTCACCCTAAAAGCGTAGCTCCTGTAGCCCGATTAGACTAACCCAGTATAATAGACGAAAATAAGCAAGGCTGATTAAAGTGCACCTAACCCCCAAAATTTTTTTTCGCTAAAATAATAAAGCTTGTTTTGTGGAGTAATTAGCCGCAAAAATTTTTCGATTTGGTTAAATCCTTGAATTTCTGTGCCCCCTTGAAACCGAGTTTCGTATGGTTCACGACCGAGCATAGAGAGTCTGGGGAGAGTAAAGCCGTGACGTCACTTCGAGAACGAAAGCTTCGGCTGTCCCAGTCGGGCCTTTTACTCTGTGTGAGCGCAGAAGCCTTTTTGCCGCACAAGTTTCGCTGGGGCTCCACAGTCGACAGATTTCTGTTTTTACCAACAATATCCTCTACTTCGTCGGATTCTGAAATGAGCTTTGACTCAGAAGACTCCGAAATTTATTATATCGCTGAAGGGAATGACGACTCGCACTTGTCAACAAAGCAAAGTGAACAGTGAGTGAATAGTTAAACCATGACGGCCGAGCTGATTTATATGCTGACAACTCTCTGCCAACGAATGGATAGACAAATGAGGTGGATGCTGACAAAGAACTCGAACGAGCTCTGATGGACAGACCCGAAGGCAATGATATGTAGAAGTCAAAGAGACTGTAGCGTGTGGCGCGTATAAATTTTACTAAATTCGCGCATTCTTCGATCTCGCATTAACACACTTTCGTATAAATAAAAGTGAAGTCCGTTTACTTTCTCAAATTATTTTAACTTCATTCGTTCAACGTAGATCAAAATGATTATCCCATGACACAATGTTTGTGTTCTTTTCGTGCGAGTGTGGAAATTGTAGCGTCGCTTCCCTTCAAAACATCAGCGAATGTTATTGTTGTTATTATTATATTAAAGTGAGTTAGAAGGTTGTCAAGACTCAAAGAAGAGTGATCTTGTTCTTGAAGATATTGGTGCTGATGTTATCTTAAAGTGCGTTACTGAATATCCAGGAATTATACCTGTATGGCTTCAGAAATGGAGTTTTAAGATTAGTAGCGGGCAAATACAAAACTATCTGTCGGCTGTCACTGCCGACTGACTGCTGTTGTTTCTCAGATCAGATGCAACAACGGCTGCATGAATCGATGGACAAGCGGTTATTCCAAATTCGTCTCGCTTAAGTCACTGAGTCAGCAAAATCCCTTCCTCTCTCTGAAAATCCAGGCATCGAGCGAGATCATCTCGTTTGAAATACTTTATAGAACAGATCACCGAACTCTTAGACGGCTAT